>NW_026499742.1:12500-19429 GCF_026875155.1 Cherax quadricarinatus | reverse complement strand
ACTATTACAACCATGAGACTAGAGGCAAAAGAAGTGGTTTTCTTACTATGTTTTTAAGAGCCCTATAGAGTTGCAGTCCGGAGTTCCTAGATGAAGTAATTAGGAAAATATTTGACATTGGTCAAAAAACTGCGATATCCTAAGATGTTTATGGAATTGCCTTGCTGACAGCTAAGAAAACTTATTATAGAACAGAGTGTGCCTTCCTGGAGCTGGTGTTGGTGACATAGTCAGCAGGTTGGATAATATTATGGCAGGTAATGGAAAACAAGCCCATTATCTGTCTTAGTGATGGGGGTTTGAATGACATGGGAAGGGCATGAGAGATGAGCTGCTGGTTAAGTACAGGTCAGCCATAGAAGTAGTTAGGTCTAAGGGAGGGATCCCAGTCACATGTAGCATCTTGCCTAGAAAAAAGAGTGGGCAGTGAATGGATGTCTAGGGCAATTGGTATAAATTGCTGGTTAGACATGTACTGCAAGTAACTTGCAATCCCATTCATTGATTAACTGTGACCTATTCTTTGGCAAACGTGATATGTATGCAAGGGATGGGGTTCATCTCTCCGGGGATAGAGTGGTTGCATTAGCCAATTCAATTGAGAGGGTAATTGATGACTTGTCTAGGAATTTAAACTGATAGATTATAGAGGTATGGGTGTTTGTGGGGAAAACAATCAGGCTGCAGCATTAGGGTTAAAAACAGCAGTTATTACCGGGATACCTCAGGGATATGTTTAAAAGACAATATTCAAAATAAAGTTGCTAGTAATGGCAAATCAATTGATCAACAAAGGGAGATAGTAGAGGGCAAAGAGTGACTAGCTCCCTTAAGGTTTACTACACAAATAGTTGGAGTCTAAGAAATAAGATAGATGAGCTAAGATTACTTGCAAGCGTAGGTAATATAAATATTATTGGTATAACAGAGACCTGGTTGAACCTGAAAGATAGAGAAATGCCTTCTCAATGCAACATACAGGGTTATAAACTATTCCACACTGATCGGGTCAACAGTAAGGGTGGTGGTGTGGAGATGTATGTCAGAGAAAATTTTAATTGTTGTCTAAGACATGAAATAAGATTAGAAACATCGAACACAGAATCTGTTTGGCTACAGTTTCTCGAGGGACGTGACAAATTAATTTTGGGTGTGATTTATAGGCCCCCAAACCTTGATAGGGAGGGCAGTAAGCTGTTACGGGACGAAATTCATAAGGCATCTAGATATGAAAATGTTGTGATAATGGGAGATTTTAACTTTAGACAAATTGATTGGAACAATATGACAGGAAAATCTTGAGTCTAGTGACTTTCTTGATACGGTTAGGATTGCTTTTTAGAACAGGTTGTGACAGAACCAACTAGAGGAAAACAATCTGCTTGATTTGGTTCTTGCCAACAAGATTCACTAATTAATATCTTGAGGTTAATGAGAGCTTGGGGAAAGTGATCACAAATCACTTAGTTTCAATATATCATGGAATTACCCAGATAACTGCAATCAAATCTCTGTCCCAGATTTTCGCTTGGCCGACTTCATGGGACTGAAAAATTACCTGGGGGGCAAAATTTGGGATGATTTTGGAAAAGGGGTCGGTAGGTGATCTTGGTTCCCAAATTATGACGTTTTTCAGAGCATACTTCTAGCTGCCCGGGAACTTTTGTTCCGAGTGGGGAAAAAAAAATTTTAGATCTAACAAAAAGATCCAAGTGGGTGAACAATAAAATTAAAAAATCTCATTGGTCAAAAGGGAGCCCTATTTAGGGTTTTCAAAAGAGGGGAAGGGCAGTTAAGAAATCAATTTTTATTCAATTTTAAAAAGAGAAATAAAAGAAGGAAAAAAGGGGGGAAAAAAAAAAGGGGGTTATTTTAGGCTAAGGTCGCAAGGGATTCAAAGACTAACCCAAAAGGGTTCTTTCAGGTATAAAAGAAGTAAAATTTTTTGGAACAAGACTGGCCCCCCCTTAAAAGGGAACTCCCGGTTCAGATCAATGACAGTGGGTTTAAGGGGTATGTGTGGAAAATTCTCAATGCCTTCTTCCCCTCCCCGTTTTTACCCAGGAAAAAAAAATTTCAAAAATTTTCCGGAAAAAATTAAAATTATGTTTGAACAGGATGATTAAAAAAATATGTACGATTGCCCCTAACTTTGGAAAATTGGTCCTCAGACCAAAAAAAAAAGAGAAACTAAAAACCCAAAAAAAATCCCCCGGCCCTGATGAATGTTTTTTCAAGGGTGTTAAAGGAATGTGAAAAGGAGCTTTGCATACCTTTTGCTAATTTTTTTTAAAAAAATCACTACAAACTGGCCCTAGTGCCTGATAAGTGGAAAATGGCAAATGTTAATTCTATTTAAAAAAGCCCGGTGAACAGGGTTTCCCTTTGGGTTCGAAAATTTAGGGCCAATTTGCCTTACCTCTTTGTGGGAAAATTTATGGGGAAACAATAATTTTCCCGAAAAACCTTTTTGTGCCATCTTGGGGCTGGGGCAGGGTTTTTTTAAAGAAATTTTCAAACAAGGTTTTACAAAAAGGGGCGTTTTTGTCTTACTTTTTTTTACTAAAATTTTTTCCCCTTTAAAGGGGTTTGGAAAGGGGGTAGATCTTTGGTAATGAATTTTGATATTGTGTATATTTACTTCCCGTTAAAGGGTTTCGCAGAGTTTTCCCACAAGGGGGCATTTTAGGAAAATTTAAAAGGCACGGAAAAAGGAGAAATTTTTTTGGGTTTGAGGATGGCTGAAAATAGACAGCGAGAAATTTTTCTTTTAAATTTGGGGGGAAATCAGAATGGGGGCCGTCAAAGTTTGGTTTTTTCCTCAGGGGTCAGGTTTTTTGGCCCCCTTGTTGTTCACAATTTACAAAAAAAGACTTTTGATTTAGGGGGTTTTAAAAGCGACATAAGCAAATTTGGGTGTTTTCACCAAAATTTTGGCCCTCCAATTTAAATTTAATGAGGACACTAGGGAGCACTCCAGGTGATTTAAAGGGGCTTATGCAATGGTTTGGAGGGAAGTGGCAGATGCAGTTTAATATTGAAAAAAGCAGAGTTCTAAATTTTGGACAGCAATAACCATGCCCATTAAACTAAATGAGACTTAATCCTGTTGCGAAAAGGATTTAGGATTCTGGTTAGCGAAATCAAAAACCAAGACAACAGTGAAATTAGTTTTTTCGCAATAAAAGCTAAAGATTCTTGGCTTCTATCTAGAAGTATAAATAATGAAGTCCTAAGGTTATTTTTAAAACTCTTTTTAAACCCTTGGTTGGGCCCTTTTTTAGGCTATGCTGCTCATTTGGTCCCGTATTACAGAATGGTTAAATGTCTGGAAAAAGTACGAGGGTGAAAAGATGATCCCATTATAAGACAGCTGGGGGGCCCTAAATCGCCTCTCTAAAAAGGCTTTTTAATTGGGGGGGATATGATCGAGTGTTAAATGGAAAACAGGAATAAAAAAGGGGATGTAAATATTTTTTGCTGAAAATTTCCACCCAAAAAAAAGGGATTTTGGCAGCAAGTTTCAATTTGGGAAAAAAATCAGTTCAGGAAGGATATAGGAAATACGGGTTGGTAATAGGTTTGGAGAGTGGAACAAACCCCCGAGTACAGTTTTTCGGTTTTAAACGTTTTTTGAGTTTTAAAAAATAGGTTGATAAATACATGATGGGTGGGGGTGGGTGTGATTGGACCTGACTGCTTGTGCTGCTGGGTTTTTGGTGCATTCCTACCCTTTGAGGGGAAGGTGACTAGTTTGGGGTGGGTCATTGGGCTAACCCTGGAGGGTGGGTCATTGGTCTATGTCTTTTTCCCTTTGAAAATTCAGTGCTTCCCTCTTTAAGGGGGTTTAAAATTTTAATGAACCCATTTTTCACTGATAATTTTAAAAATCTCCTCTGTAAATTTCCCTTTTTTTTCGCCCCTTTAAAAGGTCCCCCGAAGGAAAGGGTTTCCCATAATTGCCATGATTCTAAACATTTACAAATAATTATGTATGTAAAATTACTTACCATAGGGAATATCTCCGAATTTTATTGCCACGTTACTTGTGGGATTTTTCTCATGTTTAATATTCTTCCTACGATTATGGGCACTGGTAGCCCGGGGCCTCCTGCCCTTCTCTCTCTACCTCCCTTCTCACTCCGGGGGAATAAAATCCCCTTTGGGTTTGTATTCGCTTGGACATCCCACTTTTTTTCTTTCAACTTTCAAAGCTCCAGTGAAAATGTTGATTTCAACAAAGAAAAGGGCCTAGAGCTTCTTCTACTCCCTTGGGGTTGTTTTGCATTATATTATTATATATATATTATATATATTATTTATATATATTTTATATATATATATATATTATATATATATTATTTAATATATATATATATTTTATGTATATGTATATAATACACACACACCTGGAAAGTTGGGCCAGCAAATGACTTCGAATTTAACTCCGTCAAAGTAAAGTCATGAAGATCGGGGGGAAGGACGAGGAAAACAGCAAACCTGACTAGGGGAAAACGATTGGGGATGAGTAAATACCGAGCACACTCTTTAGGCGCAATCAACCAGATAAATGCTGCGCACGTGGTGCCTGGCAAACCCGAGAAAAGGTTTCCCCATACCTCGGAAAGAATCGTTTCAAGATTGTCACCTTTTTGTATCAAACTGAACATATTATCTGCTAAAAAATTTTTACAGTGTCCTTTAAACTGCTAGCCCAATCACCAGCCGTAATTCCCACTCAAAAAAACTTTATCCATTGACCGGATTCGTCTGGTTCGTGAATCATAACCAGATTAAAAAGGACATTTTTCTACGCGCCCTTAACCCCAAATTTGGATTGAAAAACAAAATAAGGTTCCCCGACAGGTTTCCCAAAAGCTGACGGAGTTTTTAAAAGCGCCGTATCAAGCCATACCCCAAAAACATTATGCTAGCAGCTTTAAGATTGTCTCGATCAACAGAATATTAACATATTATATATATATATATATATATATATTTTTATATATATATATATATTTTATATATTATATTATATTTTATATATTATATATAATAATTTGTCGTGCCGATAGGCAGAACTTGCGATTTTGGTTTAAATAGCAACGCTTCTTCCCAAAATGGAAAGTAAAATTTTGTGTATGCAATAATTTCGCCAAAATTTTTCGAACCTAACAAAAAAAAAAAGATTTCACTTTTTGTTTGTTTAGTATTTAAATTTTTTTAAACAAATCTAAAATATTTATTTGGGGTTTTGCTAAAATAAATGTTCTTGTTAAAAAAGTTTAGGAAAGTTTTCTAAGTTCCTTTTTGGTGAAAAATTAAATTTTTTAAATCAACATTAATGAAAAAAATATTTTTAAAAGTAAAGAGAAAATTTTTTTAAAGGATTTAAATTTTAAAAAATTTTGAAATTTGGCCATTTTTTCCTACAATAACAACTCTGATACCAAGGGTCGAACCCATGCTTTTTTGGCCCCCCCTCATGGTGAGAGAAAACACATGAGCTTAGACCACTGGACCACAATCCTTAACAGTGTGCATCCCCCCAAGCTAGTTGTTGTACCCCCCACTAGAGTGTCCCAAAAGGGAGTAGAATGTGGGTTTGGGGGTCTAAGGTCATGCGTTTTCTCTCACAGAGGGGGGGGCCCATGCATTTACCCCAGGCCCAGACCAAAAAAAACTCCGTGTTCTCAACAATGCCTTCTTTTTGTGTTCAAATTCTTGGGAAGGGCATGGACCAGTGTCTCCCACACCATAAAAAAAAAAAGAGAATATCCCCCGTAAAAAGGTGGCGTACAGCAATTGCAAAAAACTACGGACCGATAGCACTGCACCCCATATATAAAAAATTTTTTGAAAGGATTCAAAGAAACAAATGCCAACACGTAGAAACCCATCAGTTACACAACCCAGGGTAACACGGTTTTTGGTAGGTCGCTTGCCTGCCCAGCTACTGGACCCAATGCAAGATCCTGGATGCCATAGAGGATAGCAAAATACAATTAATATACACGACTTTGAAAAACTTTCGACAGTGTGACCTGGTGTAATAGCCAAAAAATGCGTGTAAAAAAAATAACGGGAAAAATTTGGTAGACGGATCTAAAAACTTCTGACAAAGGAACAAAAAAGAGTAATAGTAAACAGAGAAAACGTTGAGGCAGCTACTGTGAAAAGCCCTGTTCCCAAGGCACGTACTCGCTCCATCTATTCCCATCCTCATATTTACAGAAGAATGTAACCATAGCCCCTGTCTTCCCTTTGCAGATGACACCCAATTTGCCCTGATAGTGACCGCCCTTGAAGACACCACAAGACTCCAAGGGACATCAACCAAACTTCCAAGGACCCCGCAAAAAAAATATGAAATTTAATGAAGGAAATTTCAACTGCTCGTTAAAAAGAAAAAATTTAAAAGGAAATTTTAATTGCTTAGGAAAAATACGACAAATTCTAACCATAATAGAGCGAAAAAAGTAAATTGGAAAGGGCCTGGGAGTTAAATTTAGAGGACTCGCCTTGAAAGACTACACAATGTTTAACCCATCTGGGAAAAAAGTAGCATGGGGTTGGAGAACCTCCAAAACTAGGGATGCCAAGCCTCCTTGATGATTTCTTCAATCGTTTGTTCTCTCTAGGCTGGAATATTGCTGTGCATAACTAAACCCTCAAGGCAGACGAAATTGCTGACCTAGAAAGGGATACCAAAGAACTTTCATGGCATAATAGTACGATAAAACACCTAAAATTACTGGAACGGTTGAAGGGACCCTTGATTTGTATTCCCTGGGAATGCAGGCGAGAGAGATACATGATAATATTAAACCTTGAAAATCCTGAGGGATTAAGTACAAAACTTGCCACACGAAAATCCCTCCCTATGAAAGCAAAGGACTCGGCAGGTGATGCCAACATTCCTCCACTGA
>NW_026499742.1:0-7500 GCF_026875155.1 Cherax quadricarinatus | reverse complement strand
GTAATGGAGAAAGAGGAGTGAGCTTGTGGAGTGGTCATGGAGTGGATTTTTGTGGTCTTATGGAGTCGCCCAGGGAGTGAGAGGAGTGATCTTGTGGAGTGGTCATGAGTGGGAGGGGTGGCCTTGTGGAGTAGTCATGGAGAAAGAGGAGTGATCTCCTGCAGTGGTCTGGGTCATGAAGTGGGGGGAAATGGTCATGGAGGGAAGTGGTCTTCTGCAGGGGTTATGGATTGACAGGAGTGGTCTTTTGGAGTGGCAATGGAGTAGTCTTGGGGAATGGTCAAGGAGTGGGAGATGTGGTTTTGGTAGTGAGAGGAATGGTCTTGAGAAGTGGTCATGGAGTAGTCTTTTGGAGTGGTTATTGTTAGGATTCTGGCCTGACACAACGGGTTTCATTTAGTGTTATCGTAACAAAAGTACAAAAGGTGCTAGCAAGTATCGACGTATCACTCACAGTCTGATTCATACAAGGCGAAATGAGATTCTTTAAGGTCTTCTCCGAATTTAAGAATATATTAAGCTTTCAGGGCAATTATGTAAAATAAAAAAATTCATACAACCTCCTTGCTCTTAGGAGGGGCGGTAAACATTTTAAATAGGCCTTTTCTTTCACTCTTGTTGAAAATATACAGTATATATCTTACAGTAATTGACTTCTCTAAGATGGCACCACAATCTAAAAACTGTCTGTATTGTCTTAACACAATACATGAAGAAGATATATGTCACTTTTATAAACTGAATCACTTCACAATGTCAGCAACGGGCGAGAGTTAATCCAAGACTTAGGCAGATAATTACTGTATTGTAGATATCTTGTTCCCAATTTTTTCCCGAAAGATCAAAACTCGCTAGTGAAATCCCGCTCCAAAGACTATTCCGGCGATAGTACTGAGCGACTAGCAGAGTCTCTGTGGTAATGTTCACATCCTAGGTGAGAGCGAACTGCCCTGAGTAGAACGCTCAGGTTAACTTTTGTGAGGGAAAAGTTCAATAGATAGGAGTAGCGAGGGGTATATAGTAACAATAGTTTCATTTCGGCTACTTGTTAAGGTAGGGCAAGTCAAGCTTCCGCTATTCCCGCCTTGCCAATCGAGCGCCACCAAAACCTCCCCCCCCCCCCCTTTTGCCTCCACGAAATCCCTAAGTAACCCATGCCCCTCCACCTAGACCTCCCTGGCAAACAAACTGGTTTTTGTTTACTACCCACCCCCCACACACTTGACCCGATTTCCCAAAATCTTAGCAAACAATTTGTAATCTGCGCATAACAACGAGATCGCCCGGTAATCCCGAAGCGTATGCCTCCCCCTTCCCCCTTTGGTACCAATACAACGACAGCCGTTGCCTGCTTCTCACCCAGCTCACCTCTCTCCTTCATGCAATTTAATAACCTAACCAAAAAATGCCTCATTAATTCCCAATGCTGCTGATAAACTCTCCAGGAGTCCATCAATTCCCGGTGCTTTGCCCTTTCCCCGCATTCCACTTAAAGCCCTCCATAATTTCCCCTCAGTTATTTCCCACCCAGTGCTTCCCAAATCACTGTTACGCAACTGACATACCACACTCCCACACACCTTTTCAAAAACCCCCATCCTCTACCCCTTCTCGTTGCCAGTACTTCTCATACCACTTATCACAAATGCCCCATTCCTTCCGAAAGCTTGTATGACCTGCCCCTCCCTGTACCCTCCTATTCGACTCATGAACCTCCAACCATGGTATAATCATTGCCTGCTGTCTTTGTTTCTGCCTACGCAATATGCACGGTGAAGGTCTATCACCCCATAACACCTCTTCCACCCCGCCTGTACCCACACTGCTTGGAACCTCTCATCCTGTACCTCAGCAGCCTCCCTTTAATTGCCATAATATCATCCATTGGATAAGTGCCCGCCACCGCCCCCCTCGCATAAAAACCCCCGTAATCTATCCTCCAAATAGTTAGCAAGCCCATATTTTAAAGAACTGATACGTTTCCCTTTCCTTTACGTAATATTGCTTAATCCGTTCTTTAGCCACACCATCCCACCACATCACCACATCCTTACCCCATTTACCTCTGCACGTAACCCCTCCCACAGCGTTGCAAATCCCTCTTTTCCCCTCCTCATCGCCAAACCCACACTTGTATTTAACTTCCAAAACCCCTAGATATACCTGTTAGTGACTCCCACCCCACCTCTGCTACTACAGCCGATGATCCAATAAGCTACTTCTATTGTACGGAAAAATGTCAACCAAACCTTGAGATATATACAGCCTATCCAACCTAGCCGCGTAACCCCGTCTTACAAAGTGGGGCTCTACCTTCCCACACCCCTCCCCCAAACCCACATCCCGCAACTGAATATCCCTCAAAAGATCTCGCAAGGCCGCCGACACGTGCCCCGCCCCCTTTTGGTTCCACGTCAGCCCTCCTAATAACGCAGTTCCAGTCCCCACCAACGACGGCCATGCAGGTAAACCACGTAAGAAGAAAACTAGTTCTTCACATACAAAATCCCTTTTTACCCTCACATCATTTTCTGCTGGTGCATACACACTTACAAAAGATACCCTCTGCCCCATCCACCACCCATCCCCGCGCAGTACTCTTCCCCCCTCCCCCCTCACTTCTTAGCAACACAACGGGCTCGCCTCCCTGATCAATATACCACCCACAACCACCTTTCAGACGTACAGATGGCAGAGTCATGACCCGAAACCCTTCCACCCCCGAGCCCCTCTTCCCTCCTTGAAATTTGTGTTCTTGCAGGAACACTACATCCACCTATATTTATACAGAAACATTCGAAACCATTCCCTCTTCAACTATTACACAGTCCATTTACGTTCACAGTCATACACCTAAGGCCTCTTTATAGTTCCAACCCTTCCTCCCCGCTTCATTCATCCCAGGGCTCCTGCCCCAGAGCCAGCACAAGGCTTCACACCATCAAACCCCCCACCTTTTTGCGATGCCTCTTATCGTGACTACCTCGACAGCGCTCTTCCTTCCTCCCAGACCTCTGCGCCGGCGTCAGGACATCATCTGAGTCTGACGCCGCCGCCTCTTTTCCCCGTGATGCCCTCCACATCCATGTTATCTAATGAGGTTCCCTCACGATGTACCTCAACCTCCACCACGCCCGTTTCCCCAGCACACGACCGACAACTCACGCTTACAAATTGGCCCGTTAACCTGCTATGGTTTTTATCATTACATTCCTCTACAGGCAACGCCGTGCCTCTCACCAGCTCAGGAACAACATCCTCTGCAGGCGGCGTCAATGTCCTTAAACACTTCCTGAAGCTCTTTTCCCCTAGAGCCTGCACCTCCTCCTGCACTTGCACTTCTGTACTTTTCCTTGCTTAGTAACAGATCCTTTTACGTCACAGCTTACCTCACACACGCCAGTCTCCTCTTTGGATCCTCCACCTCTTTACTCCACAAGCGCCCAAGCCCCTTTCTTTCGCGTGGGGCTCTCAAAAAACGCTATCACGCTGGTAACTGTGCTTCACCAGTTTGTGCAGGCGCCCTCCTCGCTTCACACACGCTGCCGCCATATGGTTTGTACGCCCCACATATTCTGCACGTACGTCCCCTGTCCGGCATATGATACCATAACTTGCGTCCTGAAGTCCTCCAACACGACATAAGACGGTATGGGATGTCTCAGAGTCATCTTCAGGGAAAAGGTTCCCTCCAGACGGCCCATGTAAGCACCTGCCGTCCACTTACCTTGTTGTGCCAGATGTACGGTCCCATATGCCTCAAAAACGTTCCTGATGTCAGCCCCATCTGCCTCAAATGGGACATTACGAATCTTAACCCACGTAAAGTGGCGAGATACGTCGATCAACGCACCTTCACAGCTGGAGTAGCGTCAAGACTACGTCCCTTTGGGAAACTCGTCACCAAAGATTCGTATACGGACGTGGAATTCAGTTTGACCCAAGATTCTATAAGCCCATTCAGGGCTACACCATACACCTCATCGTCTTGGATTCCATAGTCTCCCTAAGGTTGTTGGGAGTAATACCTCGTTTAAGAGGGTTTAAATCGCCCCACGAAGCAGCTCAATACCAATGGTATTTACGCGTCTCCTCACATTTAGCGCCATGTTTTTTACAAGGTAGCTCGCCTGAAAACAGCAGAGGGGGGCAGAGCACAGCCACACTCTTACCGTGGTCAGGCAGCAAATAAACAAAATAAGGTATCCCCTGACAGGATTCACAAGCTGACGGAGATTTTAAGCGCCCGTATCAAGCCATACACTGCTAGCAGCTTTAAGTTTGTCTCGTATTTAACCACAGTATATATACCAATATATATATATATTATTATATATATATATATATAATATTATATATATATATATATATTATATGTATATATGTCGTGCTGAAATAGGCAGAACTTGCGATCTTGGCTTAAAAGCAAAAGCTCATCTTGCCATATAGGACAAGTGAAAAATTTTTGTATGCAATAATTCGCCAAAATTATTCTAACCTAACGAAAAAAATATATTTCACTTTTGTTTGTTTAGTATTAAATTACTGTAAAGAAATCTAAAATATATTTAGTTGGGTTAGGCTAAAATAAATTGTTCTTGTTATAATAAGTTTAGGTAAGTTTTCTAAGTTCCTTTTTGGTGCAAAATTATAAATTTTTACATCAACATTAATGAAAAAATATATCTTTAAACGTATAAGAGAAAAATTTTTGAAAGGACTTAATTTTAAATAAGTTCTTGCTAATTGACCAGTTTTACATATTCGGCACGACACACACACACACACACTTTAGACCATTGGAACACACAATCCTTAGCAGTGGTGCATCCAGCCAAGCTAGATGTTGTACCCACCACTAGAGCTAGTACACCAAAAAGGGAGTAGAATGAAATTAGCTCAGAGGCATCCACACCACCGTATGTCCTTCGATGGTGGGTACACCATTGTTAAGGATTGTGTGGTTTAGTGGTCTAAAGCGTCATGTGTTTTCTCTCACCATGAGGCGGGCCCATGCACTCTGCCCCAGGCCCAGACTCATGAAACTCCGTGTTCATCAACAACTGCCTTCGTTTGTGCCTTCAGCATTCTATGGAGAAGGAGCATGGACACAGGGCTCATCCCACACTCACTAAAATAAACCCGACATATCCCCACTGTACAAAGGTGGCAGTAAAGCAATTGCAAAGAACTACAGACCGATAGCACTGACATCCCATATCATAAAAATCTTTGAAAGGATTCAAAGAAACAAGATCGCCAACCACCTAGATACCCATCAGTTACACAACCCAGGGCAACACGGGTTTAGAGCAGGTCGCTCCTGCCTATCCCAGCTACTGGACCACTATGACAAGATCCTGGATGCCATAGAGGATAAACAAATTACAGATGTAATATACACAGACTTTGAAAAAGGTTTCGACAAGTGTGACCATGGTGTAATAGCGCAAAAAATGCGTGATAAAAGAATAACAGGAAAAGTTGGTAGACGGATCTATAACTTCCTGACAAATGGAACACAAAGAGCAATAGTAAACAGAGTAAAGTCTGAGGCAGCTACTGTAAAAAGCCCTGTTCCACAAGGTACAGTACTCGCTCCCATTCTATTCCTCATCCTCGTATCTGACAGACAGAGATGTAAGCCATAGCTCCGTGTCTTCCTTTGCAGATGACACCCGAATTGCCTTGATAGTGACCGCTATTGAAGACACCACAAGACTCCACGCGGACATCAACTAGATCTTCCAATGGACCACGCAAAACAATATGAAGTTCAATGAAGAGAAATTTCAACTGCTCAGATATACAAAACTTGAGGAAATTTTAATTGCTTCAGGGTATACGACAAATTCTAACCATACAAAAGAGCGAAAAAGTAATGTGAAGGACATGGGAGTGATAATGTCAGAGGATCTCTCCTTGAAAGACCACAACAATGTATTAACCACATCTGCTAGGAAAATGATAGCATGGATTATGAGAACCTCCAAAACTAGGGATGCCAAGCCCTTGATGATTCTCTTCAAATCGCTTGTTCTCTCTAGGCTGGAATATTGCTGTGCACTAACTGCCCTCTTCAAGGCAGACGAAGTTGCTGACCTAGAAAGTGTACAAAGAACTTTCATGGCACACATAAGTACGATAAAACACCTAAATTACTGAGAACGGTTGAAGACCCTTGATTTGTATTCCCTGGAATGCAGGCGAGAGAGATACATGATAATATACCAAACTTGCACACGAAAATCACTCCCTATGAAAGCAAAAGACTCGGCATGAGATGCAACATTCCCCCAATGAAAAGCAGGGGCGTAACAAGCACACTGAAAGACAACACAATAAGTGTCCGGGGCCCAAGACTGTTCAACTGCCTCCCAGCATACATAAGGGGGATTACCAATAGCCCCTGGCTGTCTTAAGGAAGGCGCTGGACGGGCACCTAAAGTCAGTACCTGACACCAACTAAGCTGTGGTTCGTACGTCAGTTTGCGTGTGGCCGCAAAAAGCCGGGTTTGATCAGGCCCTGACCACCACGAGGCTAGTTCAGCCGAGCCGCGAAGGCGGTGCCCCCCGAAACCCTTTCCGGTAAACTCCAGGTAAACCGTGTAGTGAGGCCCATACTGGGTACGCAGCCCCATTTTGGAAACCCACCCCTTCAAGCCGTCAAGAAATTAGAGAAAGGAAAAGGTTTGCAAAAAGGGGATTTTCCAGAGCAAAGGGGAATGTCCACGAAGAGAGGTTATGGGAATCGGTCGACGACGTTGGTGGGGCGGAGGGTTAGGGGGGCAGATGGCCATACAAAAAACTGCGGGAAATTTAAAGATGGAAAAGGCAGGTGTTCCGAAGGGGGAAAAGAAACAAAGGGGCACAATGGAAAGGGAAAGTTTTCTTTAACAGGTTGAAGAAGTGAATATTTTGGTAAGTGATGTTGGAGGCAAAAATTATAAAATAGTTTTAAACGGGTACGATAAATTCAGGCAGGGAGAGGATTTGTAGATCATGAAGTGGGGGGCCAGGAGCAATGTTTGTATCCTTTCAAACACAAGTAGGTTTTTACACACACACACCCACCCACACACCCACACACAAACACAACCACACCACACACCACACCAAACAACCACCACACACACACCACACCAACACCCCCCAAACACACACAACCCCTTACACACACACGCACACACACCACCACAACTCACACACACATACCCACACACACACCACCACACACACCCACACACACACCACACCCACACAGCCACCACCCCCCACACACACCCCCACCACAACCACCCCACAACACACCCCACACACACCCTATACACACACAAAACACACACCCAACGCACACACACACACACATACCACACCAACACCACAAACCCCCACCCAAACCCAAAACAACACACACACCACACACACCCAACACCCCACACACACCACCCCCACCACACACCCCACACCCACACACACCCAAAACCACCACACACCACC
>NW_026499731.1:0-19439 GCF_026875155.1 Cherax quadricarinatus | reverse complement strand
ATGAGTGTGTGCGTGTGTGTATGAGTTTGTGTGGTTGTGTGTGGGGTTTTTTTGGTGTGTGTGTTAGGGGAATTTGTATGTGTGTGTGTGTGTGTGTGTGGTGGGAAAAGGGAGAGGGGACTCAAGAAATAAAATTTTGCACAAAAAACTCATACATTTGGGGCCGGGTGTGGAAGTGTAAATTTGTCATTCTTAAAATTTTTTCATGATTGAAACCCATGTAAAAAGTAAAGTAACCTTTTCTTCAGTATTCATTCCCTTTGAAAATTGTGATTCATTACTTTGAAACTTGTGAGTTCTTACCTTGTCCCTAGTTCGCCATCAAAATTTGGACCCGGTCCCTGGACCATTGGTCCCCTCTTTTAATCTGAAAAACCCCTTTGTAACTTGTAATGATTGGACTAGCCTACCGGGGTTTCATTCCTTTTGTAAATTGTGGTTCATTGCCTTTGAAATTGTGAATCATTGCCTCTGAATTGCTCAGCTTAAAAAACTTTGGGCCACCCCCTGGACCATTATGTCTCTGAAATCTTTTGATACCCCCCACAGGAGGGTATGGGGTGCATAATAAAATATTAAAAAACTAATTATGAGCACATGGACCCCAGTGTCCTAGGAGGCGGGCTTCTCGAATTCTCGACACCCCCAATTTGTGTTTCAACAGTGTTGTGTTTTGGGTGCCTGGCTCTGTGCCTCGGGGGGCCCGGGGGAAATGCTCTGAGCGAAGGGGTCGCCCGGGAGGGGCGGGGGGGACATGTGCCACTCCCCCAGGGGGGCGTGGGGGAGTTGAAGGTGAATTGAGGAGACTTTCGCCCAGGAAGCTTAAAACCGGTGGGTTTTGGCGAGTGTCAAGGATTTTTTTGGTGAGGAGGAACCCTGTGAAAAAAAGGTGTCCTCAGTTCATGTGAAGCTGGAATTTTGGGAAAGGGGCAAAAAATTTTTGGGGAAGATTGAGAAAGATTGGGCGGGGATGGGGTGGCCGTGGAGGTAAACCAGGAGGATTGTCTGAGGGTATATGTGTGAAAGTGGAGTTTAGGAAACAAAATGCGGCATCAGAGATAGATGGGGTTTCTTCCCCCGGGGAAAGGGCCGGGGGAAGAAGTTGGGGCGGTTTGGAGCCGAGGCCATAGTGGTAGAGGTGTCCCTGGTTGCAAATTGGGGAAAGGGAAGGGGGAGGTGACTGCACGGGAAAACCGAGTAGCAAAGGGAAACAGAAATATGAAAAGTGCAGTGGGTAAATCAAGGATAGGGGAAAGCCGCCCTTCTGAATTTTCAGAGTGTCCGTTAATGTTAATGGACTAAGGGGATGAGGTAAAAGAAATTTTGGGTTGGGTGGTTTTTAAGGCGGTTTGTGTTGAATATGCTTTTTGCAAAGCTAATCACGGGTGGGTGTCTTGGGGGTGAAGGATTCGGATGATGTAACCAGTGGTTTGCAATTGAAGGGGGGGTTTGCAGTTGCGGGAAATTGACCCCCCCTTGGTGTCATGGTTGGGAAGGGGGGGGGTGGGAGGACGTGAGGGTGGATGGCGTTGGGGTGAGGTCGAGTTAGTTTCGTGGGAGTTTTTCTGAAACTAGTAATTCAGGGGGAAAAAAGGATTTTGTCAGAGAGGTTTATTGCTGTATCATTTGGGGGTTTTCCCTGCTATAACAGTTTTTTAGGTGATTGGAATTGTGTATTGGGTGGTGATGTAAAAGAGGGGGGCGGGTTGTGTGCTGGTGTGCGAGGGATGTATGCAAGATATTGGGGTTGTTATTTTGGGGGGGGAGGGGGGGTTACTAGTGGGTATTTGTCCGTAGGGGTATGGCGCATTAGACGAATTTTTTTAAAGCAGGGTTGTGTTGTGGGGTGCAAACCTTCGATGGGGGGTTTTTTTATACAGAGCGGTATGAGATTTGATGTGGGAGGAGTGGTGCGTATTTATTCTGGGTACTGGAAATTAAATGTAAGGTTTTAGGGGAGGGGGGGGGGCTTTTTTCAGTGATTGGTGGTTGCCTTTTTGGGGGGTAGGAAAGGGAGATAGTTGGTAGTTGGGGGAAAAATGCAGGAAAAAAAACCTGGAATACAAATTTTTTTTAAGGCTGGGGGGACGAGGGGGCGAGGTGGCGTTTTGGGTTGAAAAAATTGGGGGCAGTTGCGTTGTTATGTTGGGGGAGGTGGTAGGGGGGATGAAAAGGCAGAGCGGGAGAATAGTGAATTACACAATGATGGGTTTGATGCAATTGGGTTTTGGGCGGGGTTTAGAAGATTTTTTTGGGGTGATAAACGTTGGGTATGTTTTAGTAAATTTGGGGACCGACAGAGTGAAACCCACCATTCTACATTGGAGCAAGCCTGGGGGGGAGGGTATCCAGGGGGGTGAGTCCTACCCAATGGGGGAAAGTAGGGTCTCTATGTGATATTTTGGTTTAGGGGAAAGGGGTTGGAGGGAGGGGGGTTCCTGGGAGGGTATTTTAAAAGGGGGGGGTTCCATGCGTTTTAAGTGAGCACGTGGTGGGGTTGGGGGTTTGGGTTAAAAAGTGGGGTTTTGAGGGGAAGAGGCAGTTTTGGGATGGTCCCGGGGGGAAAACCCAGGGATGAGGTATACAAAAAGATTTTTTAGAGCACTTGGGGGTGTATTAGGCAGTGTTTTGTTGGTATTGGCCAAATGTTTAATGTGGGAAGTTGGGCATATCGCAAAATACGGGTGTCTAGTTTTGGTGCCCAAAAAAGGGGGGGGGTAGAGAGTGAGTGCTTACCGTGAATTCTTTGATGTGCGCTGGGTTTCAAGGTTTTGCGAAAATTTTGGGTAATAGTGAAGAAGGTCATGGGGGCGGTGATACGGGGGACGTTTGGTATCCGGGGGAGTTGGGGTAGGTCATGGTCGTATTTGGGATTTCCTTTAGGGGAGTAATAAGGGAGGTATTTAGGTTGGATTGGGGGAAAGTTATGATTTTTGGGTAGGGGGTTTTTGATTGAGAGTATGGTGGAATGGGTTTTGGGGGAGGGTGGGTTTGGATGGGGGGGAGGGCTTTGTTGAGATGCATCAAAGAGGACAGGTAAAATGGGAGGTTGGGTGTTCAGTAAGCATGGGAAGGGTTTGGCGGGGTGTCCCCTTCCCCCAATATTTTGCATTATGCAGAAATCCTTTTTGTTTTGGGGGATGGTGGGATGGGAAGGTTGGGGGAGGTGGGTTTGTGGGAAATATTGTTGGTTTTGTAGAGTCAAGTTTTATTAATGAGTTAAGATTTAAGAAAAGGGGAAAGGGGTAGTTGAGATTTTTGGGAATGCTAGGGGGGAGAGTTATAAGCAGAAATCAGGTTGTTGGGGTAGGGCTTGGGTTTTGGAGGGGCCCTTTGGGGGGGGAGTTCGGTTGGGGATCTGTAGATAGGCTAAGATTTTTGAGTTTTTTTTTGGCAGATGCACAGGAGAGGGAGGGTTAATTCAAAATGGGAATGGACAGAGCTTTGAGTAGGGTGAGGAGTCTAAGGGCCGGGGGTGTAACCTTGCATCAAAAAGGGGTTTGGGGGGTAAATAGCGATTTATAGTAAGGTGTGGGGAGGGCGGAAATTTACCATTCAAAGTCGAATATTTGGAAATGCAAAAAAAGGGTCTAAGGTTGTGGGGGCTTTGGGAGGGGGGGTTTGGGAAAGTGTAGTAAGACTGCGGGAAGGCAGGGGGGACTGGGGTTGATTGCATTTGGGTTAGGGTGAAGGCGCTTATGTGAAGCGAGGGATTTCGGGCGCGGGGGAAAGGGGGGGCTTGGGGGGGGGGGTGTGGGGGATATCGCAAATGGGGGGGGTGGAGGGCTTAGTGGGGTGTGAAGACATGTTGCGGTTTTGTTAAAAAGGGAGGGATGTTTTAAAAAAATCAAGGTTTAAAAGGTTATGGGGGGGGCTCGTCAGGAATTATGCAAGGGGGGGCAGTGTATCCCAAAATATGTTTTGGGGAGTGAATGGGTGGAATTTAGTAAAATTTAAAAATACCGGCAAAAGCGAGGGAATTTGTATATAGATTTTTTTATGGGGGGCGTTTGATCGAAAGAGGGGCTAAGGCGAATGGTTTTTTGGAGAGGCGTATGCGTTTTTTTGGGGAAGTTTAAAGCTTTTTATGTAGTTATTTTTGTTCTGCATTGGAGGTGGTAGATTGTGGTTGAAAGGGGTTTTCTTTTTTTGGGGGGGGGGAAAAAATACACCCCTTAGGGGTTTAATGTTAGATTGGAAGGGGACCAAAAAAGGTGGGAAGGGCTTAGATTGTATAGTTGATACTTGTATGTTTCTTGGGGGATGAGGGAGGGGGGGGACAAGGAAAAAAACGTTTGGGGGAAAATGGGAAAGGGAAAAAAAATTAATAAGGAAGGGGGAATTGTTTTCCGGGGGGGTTTTTATGGAAGCATGTTTGGTTTTTGGGGGGAAGGGAAGGGGGGGTTTTTTCAGGGGGTTGGTTTTTGGGTTAAAATGGTGGGTTTTGTTTAGGGTTTTGGGGGGAGGGGTTGTTTTTTAGGGTCCTTGGGGGTCCGGGGTATGGTTTTTAAGTTTTGTTAAAATCCGGGTAAAATTTTTTAGGATTTTTTGTTTTTTTCCCTTTTGTTTAAGAATTTTTATTAGGGGGTTTTTTTTTTTGTTTAAAGTGGGGTTTCTTTTTTTTTAAAAAATTGTTTAAGGATCAATTTTTTTTTTTTATTTTATGTTTAAATTTATATGTCTTATATAATTTTATTTGGGGTTTATTTAAACCTTTTTTTTTAAGGTTTTTAATTTGAAAATTAAACATTACAAAATTTTTTTATTGTGGGTTTTACCCATTTATGGAAGGTTTCCTTTAAGGGGGTTAACCCGGCTCCTGGGGGATCCAAATGTAAACCGGTGTTTTGGGAGAAACCAAAACGTCCCCCCGGCTGACCGGCTCTTTTGGGGGTCCAGTGATTTAAAAGACTGCCGGGGCTGTTGGTAACCCCCTTATGTGTGGGGGAGGCAGTTGAACGGGCCCCGGGCCCCGGGACACTTTTTGTTTGGTCTTTTTAACGTGCTAGTGACCCCCCTGTTTTTTTTTTGGGGGGGATGGTGCATGTTTTCCCAAGTCTTTTGCTTTGTAATGAGTGATTTTCGTGTGAAAGTTCGGTACAGTCCCTCAGGTTTTTCCAGGGTATAAAATTCATTTTATCTCTCCCTCCTGCTTTCCCGGGGGAATTTCCGGTTTGGGAAAACCCTCAAGCGCTCCCCAATTTAATTGGGTGTTTTTTCTCCGTTAGCGCCCCGGGTGAAAAGTTCTCGGGATTTTTTCTAGGTCGGGAAATTTAAACCTGCCTTAAAAAGGTTTGCTGTTAGTGTGCAGAAATTATTCCGGGCCTAGAAAAGAAAAGTGACCTAAAGGGAGTGTCCCCTTGGGTTTGGGCCCCTCCCTATTTTTTAAAAGGTTCTCATTATCCACCCTGTCTTTTTTTCTAGCAAAAATTGCGTTTTGTAAAATGTTTGGTCCTTGAAGGTGAGACCCTTTCCGAAATGATCACCCCCAGGTTTTTGGGACGTTGGGGTTTGCTTTTTTTGGGGCCCGAATTTGTTTTGAAATCGGATGACGTTTTAAATTTCCCTCATGTTTACCATATCGGAGTAATTAAAAATTTCCCTCATCGTTAAACTTCATATTTTTTTCTCCCACCCCACTGAAAGATTTGGTTGATGTCTCCCTGGAGTTTGCAGTGCTGAAATTTGGAAAGGGGAACACTGTCATGCAGATTCGGGGTTTTCATCTGAAAAGGAAAGGGACACGGTGCTGGGTGCCCACCCTTTTTTCTATGTGGGAAATTTAAAAGGGGGTTGAGGAAAAAAAAGATGGGAGGGGTTGGGGCCCTTGGGGAAACAGAGCTTTTCCCCGTAGCTGCCTCGGACTTTACTCTTTTTTGGAAATACTCTCTGTGTTTGTTAGGGGGAAAATTAAATGGACCCATCGCCCGATTTTTCCCTGTTTTTCCCTTTTAGAAACGAATTTTGTGGCATTACCCATGGCCCACACTTGTCGAAGGTTTTTTGCAAATTTCTGTAAAAATTTACTTTTCTGCATTCTTTTTGTCTTCTAGGCTTTAGGCCCTTGTCGTAGGGGTTTCCAAATTAGTTGGGGACGGACGGGGAGCGACCTTTCTAAACCCTTTGTTGCCCTGGGTTTTTTGTAATGAGGGGTTTCTAGGAGGGTGGTGATCTTGTTTCTTAGGCCCTTTAAAAGGGTTTTTATGATGGGATGTTGGGTGCTTTTTGGTCTGTAGTTTTTTGGTTTTGGTTTACTCCCCCCTTTGTGGAGTGGGGCTTTTGTCTTTTGGGGGTTTTTAGAAAAACGGGGAGACCCCCTTTGCCCATGCCCCCTCTCCTTTAGGTTGGAAAAGGTCGTGTTTTTAAGGGGCTTTTCCCGTTCTTGAGGAAACCACAAAAGTTCCATGGGTTGGCCCCTGGGGCAGAGGGGCATGGGATGCCCATTTAATCCCCCTGTTCGAAGTCATTTGGGCCAGGTTAACATGGGATAGGCTTGGTTAAAAAAATTTTTTGGTGGTCTCTCATAAAAAATTTATTTTGATTTCGCTCTCAGTCTGGTTAGCGGCTTGCTAAAAAGGGTTTTTTGGGGGCTTGGTAGCTCATCTTTTCCTTGCGTCATTGTGGGGGGACCCATCTTTTTTAAGGGTGGGGGCCCAATATGGATTTTGTTCTCGATTTTGGGGTTTGGTGGAGAAAAAAAATTTTTTGGGTTTCTTTCGTTTTTTTTTGGGGGGCTTTTGGTTTTCCCGGGCGTTTCCTGACTCCTAAAGGATTCTTTGCTTAATTTCGAGGGCTTTGGGGAAAAACCCAAATTGTTTTGGAAATATTTTCTATCATGGGATTGTAATATTTTTTTTATTTGAGCAAGTCTTTTAGCGATTTATTTCTATTTTTGGGTTTTGGGTTTGTTCTTATGAAAAAGGGTGTTTTTACAGTATGTGTTTTGGGTTTTTGCGTAGGGGGTAAATTATGATTGCGGAAACTCTTTCCAAATTGTTTATAATGCCCCTGACTGTTTTTTTTTGGGGAAGTCTGCTGGGGGGGTTGGGTTATTTTAGTAGAAATTGTTTTCAAGGGACCATTCATTGGGGAAAAATTTAATGTAGGTTATTTGGGAAGGGGACTGTACAAACGGGGGGGGGGGGTTAAGAATTTGTCAGCGGTGTCGGCACTGGCAAAAATTGGGTATTGAAAAGGGAGGGTTTGAAGTTTATGGGATTAATAAATTAAAAAAACAAAGTGGAAAAATAATGCAGATTGTGGGTTTGGGGGTTTTTCCCTTTGGGTTTTTAAAAAATTTAATGATGATATTGTTAGGGTTACCCCTTGTTAGTCTTATTTAAACAAAGTTACTTTGGGGGAGGGTAAATGTATAGGGGGATGGGGGACAGTTGTGAAAAAACAACTTTAAAATCTTTTGTGTTCATTTAGCAATGGATTTATAATTTTGGGGTAAGAATGATACTGTGTTTTTTATTATTTAAATGTTTTTGTGTTGTTTTAAATTTAAAAAATAATTAAACATTATTTTTTTTTTAATATTTTTTTTAAAAACAATACAATACATTAAATAGTTTTAAAAAAAACACATTATCGGGGTCTTCACAGAATTATAAATTTCATTAAAAAGCCCCAAAAAATTTTAAAATTTGGGGGCAAAACAAAACTGCCCCTTCCCCAATTTTTTTTATTTTTTTTTAAAATTTAATCACGAAAATAAAAAATAAAAAACAGGTTTTTATTCCCAAAAATGTAAAAATTTCCCAAATGGCCTTAATCCCCACATACAGATAAAATTAAAACATAATGTAAAAAAATTTTATCAAATGAAAACCCCAAAAACAGAAACCCAAAGTAAGGAGAGAATTGATACCGTCAAAACAAAAAAAACAAAATTTAAAAACAAGATTTCTCTATATGACTAAAAGTATAAGGTTAAACCAAAACCCCCAAAAATGGGACATTTTGTTACATACCGAAAGCCCTGCAAACAAAAAACCCCCCCTTCCCCTAAAACAAAACCCCCCCCTTTTAAAACAATTTTAAAAGGGGCATATCCAAAAGTATGATCTTATGACACGTAAGAATATGAAGCATAAAACAATGATACACCCATTTTCCCCAAAAAACTTGTAATGGTAAATTTTTATAATGCCTCCGGCTTACAAAAACAAACTGCAAGTGCAATAAATACATTATGTAAATATAAAACCCGTTTGATTTTACTTTGGGTTTTAGAAAAAGTTTTTTCCTTAGTAAAAAATTACTTTAAAACAAGATCCACGAAAAAAGGGGTGCTGAACAATAAAAGGTAATAACTACACACAAAGTTTTGGCCCGATGGTTTTTATCGACAAAACAAATTAACTTATTAAAAAACTTTGTCTAATTGGTGTATTTTCCCAAATGGCAAGCACAAGGGGGAAAAGTATATAAAAACTGCTAATAACGTGTTAAAAAACCTAACACACAATAACACACACACACAAGCACATCATACCGTCAACGTAGACAAGGTATTAATGGATGGGACGACAAACACCCAAATTTTACATGCAATATAAATATATTACTGAAATTTAGGAAAACACGTTTTTTTTTTTTAAAAAATACCATGATTGGTTTACAAAAAAAAAAAAAGGGACCCCACATTGGAGACTTTTACATACAAAAATTGGGGACATTATAAAACCCTTAGAGACATACATACAAAAAAATTGCAGCTGAAGCCCGTAAATTTTCCATGAAAAAACCCCAAATTATCTCAAATCCTTTAATCAAACGCCTGTATGCGGGACGGGAAATCTTTCCCAAATCCCCCCCTAAATATACTAATGATTTTTTACATTTATTTTAAAGGAATTGTTCCCTTAAAACCCGGATTGCTATTACAAAAACATGTCTCATACCCAAATGACCCTTTATATATAATGGGGCCTAGGGCCTCCGCCCATGCACGTTTAAAAAGATGTCAAAACCCCACCCCCAAAAAAACTCAAGCCCAAAATTACAGAAAACCTCCCCCCCCTCCCTTTCTTTAAACCCCCTGCAAAAAACCACGCAGTACTTTACCTTTTTTTTTCACGGGAAATAAAACAACGTGGAAACGCTGATTGTCCCCCCCGCAAACTAAAACAACCCCGGTTCCTCTACCGCCGATTGGGCAACACCCCCTTTGGGACGGCAGAATCCTTTGAAAAAAATTTTAAAACCATTTCGCTTTAACTTAGGAAGGAGAGGGAAAACTGGAACCCCGCTTCCATATATCACACCAGCTTTACGGGGGGAAAATTTCCCTTAAACCCTTCCCCTCAAACTTTAAACCATCCCCACTCTTTCCAAAGAAATAAATTTTAACATCCGCACGTCTCGCATGCACTTTTAACACCCGTAGCTTGTATCGACTTGATTAATCTCCCCGTCTCACCCCCCTGCGAGGCCCAGATAAAATTTCTTTTTAAACCACCATCCCTGCCCCCCTTCGGGGGGGGGAAAAAGACGTTTACGTAACAGCAAGGGACTCGGTTTTTAAAAGGGAAAACAAAAACCTAACCCTCCTTAAAACATTGGGGTCTTTTCCCCGCCTTTGTGACCCGGTCGCCCCCTAAAACCCACAGAAATCTAAAAAACTCTTTTTAAAAAGGTTTTTGGATCCCCCCTTTATTAGTGGATACAGGCAGCAACGTGCCAAATTTATAAAAAGAAAAAACTTTAAAATTACTATCGCTCGTGGTGCAGGGTTTAAATGTGTGGCCTTAGATTTATTTAAAGCCTCAAAACATTTTTTACCCCCCCTCCCCGAATTCTGCCCCGTCCATAAAACCTTCTCATATATGTATCCCACATAATTTCCCAAAATTTAAACCCAACCTTTCCACGTCTTTTCCCCTTCCTCCTCTCTCGCCCAATCCCCCAATTTTCATAATTTTTGATTTTTCTTTTTTTAAAACTGCATTCTTTTGGCTTTCCAAATTATCTAAAAATTTTCCCTTTAAAAGGCCCAATGCTCCCTGTACGTATAGGACAGTTGTATATTTACAAAACCTATAGGGAAGGTCGATCATACTCGAACCCCACGACAAATCTACACCCCCCCCCACAAATGTCCAATAAAAAAAGGGTCCTGCATGCAAGCAAAGAGCTTTTAAAGACATAGGGAAATCCCTGTGAATGCCTTTTTCCCAATTTGAAAAGTCTCCTAACCCCCCAATTAATTTGTACTCAAAACCCGGCACCATTATCAAAGGGGAGCCCACTGATGATCTCATTCCCAAACCCCCTTGCCATTCTTTAAACTTCCACAGCAACCCCTTTCTACATATCAAAAGCAGTTTGGGCCAGTCTAAAGCCAAAACACCCCCCCCCGCCCCCTCTTTCCCGCATTCCTCGAAAAACTCCCGTTTTGCCCCTGGACCCTCATACATTGTCCTACTGGACGCCCCAAAAGACCCTTATGTATTACCTTGTCAAAACACTTTTTTAAAAACTATTATTAAAAATTTTTTCATATAATTTATAAACCTTTTACATTAGTGATATTTGGGCGGTAATCCTTGGTGATACGGGTTTCGTTACCCTTTTTTAAAATAACACCCAAAAAACCCCCCGTATCTGAGACATACCCCAAACGGGCCCCCCCCCTTCATCGAATTTAGTAAACGTACCAAAAAAAGTCCGTATGAACCCCCCAATGTTGAATTTTAAAAATTTTACATGGGAAAGCCATCAATACCTGGCGCCTTTTCCCCTTTCACATTTTCCCCGCAAAAAACCTCCCCCCCTAGCTTCAGTTATTGGCCCCCCCCCCATGAGGGAAAAGATCATTTTTTATTTAACTCACATGTCATTTTGCCCAAATTTCCCCTATTGCATCCCGTTTCCTTTTTTTTTAGCATTTTGATAATTTAAAAAATTTTATCAAAAAATAGCTTTTTCCCTTTGTTTTTTTTAAACCCCTTTACCCCCATTTCCCTTCAACCCCTCCCTGAACCTAAACCAGATTTTGGTTTTTTGCCTTTCCTTTTGGTCTGGGCTTCGTAAGACACGCGGGCGGTTATTTCCCCCCACCCGCCTCCTCACTCCACCCAAAAAACAACCCCCCCCCCCCATCAAAAAACCCTAAATTTTTTGCTTTTTGGGGTATGATCTTTTTGATTGTCAATCTCGGTTACAAGGGGGAAATTCCCCGATACCCCCCCCTTGCCCCATAAAATGCTGTAAAGAAACCCCCCAGGGATCAAAATCCTTTCTCCAAAACGAGAGGGCCCCCCTTACCCCGGGGTGTACATAAAAATCCAATAGAGGCTTCAATTTAACCCCGTCCCAAATTTTCGCACCCAAATCATACCTTTTTTAAAGGGGTCTATCCCTTAGACGTCCCTAAGTGCGTGAAGAGTGTCTTATTTTTCTACTTTGAAGTAACGGGGGTATTTAACTTCCAAAATCCTTTTTGAAAAAAGTCGGGGGACCTCTCCAGTTTGAGCTCTACGAGAAACCGCGATGGGGCGGGAAATACCATCTAAAACAAGCACTTTGGTTAAAACTACGCGCCCAAACACATATCCCGTCTAAGCGCCCCAGCTAGTCCTTACGCACGAAAGGTGTGCTCAATCCCCAAGTCACTGCTTCCACTTAAAATCCCCCAACCCCAGCCAGACAAAAAATTTCCCCAAAAAAAAAGAACAATAACCCGCCCCTCGGTTCTAGGGCTTTTTGGCGAAACCCCCACAGTTCCCAAATCGCCCCAATACGTTTTTTATAAAGGGAGGAAAATCTCAAATAGTACACAAAAACGGGCGTTAACAAAAAAATTTTTAATTTTAAAATCCTTTTTCAGTGGCCCATATACTCCTACAAAAAACCCCCCCGTTGAGTACCCCATTTACCCATGACGCGTTCCCCCGCGAACCCCCCCCCCCCCCCTCCCAAAGTTTTTCAAAGAACGGGGGTTTGGCGCTTTTTTTTAAAACAGCTTTTTAAAACCTTTCAACCCACTCGAGTGAGCCATTTTAAACATTTATAACCATTTATCGCCAAAAAGAACTTCCAAAATTTATGGTTATGTTTTTGCCCAAAATACATTACCCGCAAAAGCGATGCAACCCCTCATGTCCCGGGACTTGCCTTCTGTTTTTTTCATTCCATTTAAATTTATGGTTATCACCTTAAAATTTGCTAAAAGGGGGGCTTTCCTCGGGGACCAAACCCCACCCTTTTCCCTTTATGTTTGGGCTAAAAGCCAAAAGGGGCCACCCCTTTTCCCTTTTACATTTTTTTGTTATTTTTACCGCTGCCCGGGAAAAACCCCGACGCCCCCCCGTGACTTCGGGCCCCCGTTTTTTTCCCCCCCAGGGTGTCCAGGGGGGCAAGGGGCATCGTCGGGTCGGGCGGGGGGGAAACCCCCACGCTTCCTGAAACAGCATCCTCAACTTTTTTGGACCTGTTTGTTTCTTGGTTGAACTTTTACTTCCCCAGTTTTTGAACCCCTCGGCCTTCTACCTCACTCCCTTAATTTAAAAAGATCGACGTTTCCCTTTAAAATTTGGTCTTCCCCATCTGAAAAACTCCAAGCAGGCACCCCACGGCACGGGGTTTTACTCCTGCAAAACTAAAAAAGGGCGGGTCAATGTCGATACAAAATTTTTGCGTCCCCCTGTCGCATCCTCTCTTGCTTGAGGGGGTCTCAAGTCCCCCCTATTTACCACATTGTGGTTGGAAACCTACCCGGTTTGAAATTTACGCAGGATTGGGGCTCCATGGGCATGGGCCCCATCCCCTCATCACTCCACGATTTCAGGGGGCCCGGGAAGTCCCCCGATTATTTTATCTTTCCAAAATTTCCCTGGGGGAGCCTCACCTTTCCCGGGCGTTTACCCCTTCCCGAGGGGGGGCTGGGGGCTTGAGCATTGTTTCCAGCAATGTGGTCCAATGCTCCGAAAGGCGGGCAAATTCGTCCTGACCGGTACGTAAATACACCTGGGGGACGGAAAATCCTTTGGTTTTTGTAGAAGGTATTGGTTGGCGCAGGGGACATTTTTAACGTAAACGGGCCCTTTCCCGTAAACCCGAAAAAACGGCCATCAGACCACCTACACATAGTTAAAAAGGTGGATCGTCCCATAGTTTTTTGAAGGCGTCACGTATGTCAACTTTGTTAGCCTCAAAAAGGCACGTTTTTGCACACGACCCCTTTTTTAGTAATGTGGGAAAAGTCGTGCAAACCCTTTAAATGTGGGCCCGCTGGGGTTTTCTTGTTTTCTAACATCTGTACTGGTGAAAATCTGCTCGTAGGTTTGGTATGAAAAATTGACAAAGACCCGGATAGCCCATTTAAGGCAACGCCAAAAAGGGATTCAGCTGGATCCCATATACATCGCAGTGATCATCGGCACCAAACATTAATCGAGAGCTGGGGATCGTCCTTTTTAAAAGGGGTCAATACACAAGTATTAATCTTCTTCGATAACCCGTCGCCATTTTTGTTGTCGTCTAAAAGTCCCCCACCAGGTGTGGGAAGGGAGACAGTAGACCCTAGCACAGGTCTGAGCAGGGAATAAAATTACAGGGGTACAATCACAATGAAATCCCCACATAAAAACGGGGCAGGAAACACCCTCGAGTAAAAGCAAACATTATTTACCAAGTAAAACCCCATACAACTAAAAAAATCCTAAATAAGGTTCAAAATTTATTTTTAAGGACAAAAAAACCTTATTCCCTTTTGAAACATTTTGTAATCTATGTTTTTTTTTTTAATTAAACAGTCTAAAGAAATTTATAAACAAATAATTGCATTAAAATTTAATTTCATTGCCTAAACTCCCCGCATTACTTCGTCCGGACATATTTCCCCCCCCCTTTTCCCTATTATCAAGTTATTTTGGCGTTACATGGGAATAAAAATTCCTCATGCCATCAGGGGAAAAATTTAAAAAAATATTGACATAAAGTTGTAATGTTACCCTTGTTTTTCCCCAAAAACCCCATGAAAAAAACCCGTTAAACAATTCAAGAAACCCATTAAGGGCATGACAAAAAAAATTGCCCACCCCTAACCAAATCCTACTATTCATTATAATTCAATATCATTACATAAACATGATTAGGTAAAGAAAAAGGGTCTTATATGTGATTATAAAATTGACTACCCAAAGTCATGATGTCATATAAAAAAATTTAGCAGAAAATTTTTCCACAAAGAACTTGCGGGCCCAAGCACTTCACAAATAAGTTATACAAGTAAAGTTATTTGTGTGCATTTTTTTAACTTTTCTTTTTGCTCAAAACCCCGAGTCCCAAGGTTTGTCTCATTTTTTTTAAAGGTTATCCTGTATGCAGTGAACAAAAACATAGTTCCCAAACCTCATTCTTTCCCCTTTCCACTCTTTCATAACCCTCCACCACCCAACTACAAAGAACCCTTTAAAAACCCCACCCTAGTTACCCGGTAGGAGCCAAAACCTTTGCCCCCCCCTGGGTTCTGAGGAGGAGGCCCCCCCACAGTGAGATTCCCGGGTAACCCCCCCCCGAAAAGTAATACCCACCCCACCATAGATTCCCTTTTCCCTAAAAATGTTCTAAAAAAACCCGCTGAAACGCTTTTATCCTCAACTTCCCTAACCTCCCTCACCCCCCAAGTCATGAAAAATAATCCGTCATAACATACTTAAGGCTCTCCCCAATCACCCGGCACCCAGTTACACCAACTTTAAGGCGTGGGAAGGGGCTTTGCCCCTCCCCCCAAAGTCTGATAACTCTCCCATCCAAAACCCTCCCCCCCTAAAAAGAGGGGAAAAATATACGCATGAAGGCCTTTTTCGATGTCCACAATGCAAGCATGGTCCTCTCTCCAAGACCATTTTACACAAACATCCCTAGAGGCTAATTTTCCCCTCAAAAAAAATTATCTAACTCTCGTACCCTCGCTGGTATTTAAGCAAGCCAAATTCCTCATATGCTTTTCCAGTCATTTTTGGGAAATTTACGCAAGCCCCGAAGCACCCTTGCCTCCACAGCACCCCCCTTTCTTTTGCCCTTTTAAACGTGGACACCTGTTTAACTGAAAAAAAAAACCCCTCAAATACCTCACAATACTAAAAATCCTTCCCCCCAACCTTTTCGTCATCCCTCCATTACCCTCCCTCCCCTGATCCTCTTTTCCCCCCCGGGCCGGTAATCTTTGTTTAATAATAAAGCATTACTTTGCCCCAATGACTCAGGCCAAGACCCCCACGTCTCCCCCCGTATCACCAGTCCTTGCTCCCATGCCCTCCCAAAACCCCCACAAAAACCTTAGAACCTTCCTTGGATTTCTGCAATACCCTCTGCTTTAAAAGGGGAAACCCCTCGCCACCCCCAACCCCCCTGAACCCCAGGGGAGTTGCCCACTAAAACTCTTGCTGTATGTTACTCCCTACCCCTTAAGCCTCCTAGCCTACCAAAACCTGCCGAAAACAAATTTTCTAAATTTATCTTCCTACCTCCTGCACTTCTGCCATGTCCTTATTCCAAAAACCTTAAATTTTGCCCACTACTGACCACCCCAAACCCCTCCCCCAAGCCCCCCCCCAAACCCCCCTCCCCCAAATCCCCCCCCTTTATAGTCTCGATTTCATTAAATAATTCTTTCCGTGGGTCCCAAAAAATTGAATGATTCCACCAATTTTCCCTTAAAGTCTTCCTATGCCTTCGCACAGGTATCATTACGTACCCCCAATCCCCCCGCCCCCCCCCCAACCCCATGTTCATTCATCCCCTCATCCACCAGCCCAAAATGGATTCTGTCGCAGGAAAAAATAATGAGGGGGGACACCCCGCCTCAATTCTCCCCATGAGGGGTCCCCCAATTACCTTAAACCTGTACCTATAACTGCTCCCTCTACAGGTTTGCCCCCATTCACCCCCTTCTCCCCCAAACCCTGTTCCAAAAAAATTTTAAGAAATCCTTTTAAACCCCAATCATACGCATTAGCCCAATTAATCCAAGTATTCCCCCCCCGGTGCATTTCCTCAAAAAATTCCCTTATGTGACATGCCTGTCCCTCATATTTCTTCCGGAACCCAAACGCCCCATGTACCCTGATCCTAGAACCTTCTTCGTTATTGCCCGAATTTTAGCATAAAAATTTTTAATCTGCAACTTAGGATAGCTTATAATTTTTCAATACTTTCCCTCCTTTTCTTGGCCCAACACAAGTCCTGTTTTTGGGGTTTTCCCTCCCCCACTGCTCCCCAAAATTTTTCAGACTTCCACTAAACCCCCTTTCCCAAAGCTTCCCAAAAAACTCTATAAAAAAACATTCGGTTTTTCCATCAATGCCCGGGGTCTTCCCCGACTCATCCGTAAACCGCTCCCCCCTCCTCCCCACTAATACTACCCCCAGCATTTTCCCTTCCTTTGTCCAATACAATAGTTTTTTATAACCCAAAAAACCTCCTCACTGACAATTCCTTGTTCCTCCTCCATTTCTCCTAAACCAAATAATCAGCTACCCCTATATTTCTGTATCAGTAAAACCCTTGACCCCCCACATAACCCCCCCGCCTTCAGCGACCCCTAGATGCGCTTGGTAGTCACACTGCCCCCTTCCCAAAAATTTTCGGACTAACTGATGGTGTCCCCTTTAACACCTCCTTAAACTGCCCAAATTAAACGCATTTAAATTTCATTTTGTAATCCTTCAATCCTACTCCTTAAGCCATCCACCCCACCCCGACTTTCCTTCCCCCCCCCCTGTAAAAAGATTCAGCTGTCCCCCCGGAGTTTTGCAAACCCTATCTCCCCTTGCCTGTTCCTTTCCCGTATCCCAAAAAACTCGCTTTGCGTCTTTGCCCGCCTTTTCCCCAAAAAAAAACAAACCCTCCCACCTCCCACCCCCCCAGCGGGCTCCACCTTCCTCAAAGGTTGACCTTTTCCCCTCCTGGAAGTCACATTCAAATTTTCCAATACCGCATATATGCGAAAATATACCTACCTGCGATGCTATCACCGCCTGTGATCCGAAAAAAACCCCATCAAAAAGCCCCCCTTCTCCCACCAATCCCCTGCATCACTTATTTCCTATCTAACCCCGCCCCCCTAATTCCCACGAATAAAGTGTGCTCCCCCATACTCCCCCCCCCTCCCACTTACAACTCCCATCCCTTAACATCCCCTAGCGCACCCAAAACAATCCTGCCCCCTCGGCGTCAATCACCTACCCCAACACACGTTCCAATACCTCCAATTTTGTTATGGGGGGTAAACCCCCCAAAAAAATACTCAAAAATCCGAAAAAAATCAAATTTTTCTCTAAAAAGAATGCGGCAATATACCCAATGAAACATACTCTCCTCACCCCCTTTCCCATTCCCTTAAACCCCCCCCCTCCCCCCCCCCAACCATGAAAGCAATGGGCTGGTACCTTTACAGGGTACTGCACCCCCCCTTTTATTGCAAAGCATTACTGACAAACATTTTTTAACCCCTCAAACTCAAATTTATCCCTAAAACCCATGGTTTTGCTCTGCAAAAAACATTTCATCCCCATCAAAAATTCTAAAAACCCCCTCTAACCCAAACCCTTTTTTTCCCCAGATTTAAACCCTTGAATTTATTGTGACACCTTGAATTTGCCAGAAAAGGGGGGTTCCCCTTGCCGTTGTATTTACTCACTTCACTTCTCAGTACCTGTACATTTTTTCCCTTTTTTTAACCTGTCCTCCCGTCCCTCCTTGCCCCCCCCCCTTCTTCCCCCGGTTTCACCCCCCCCCTGCTTGCCTTTTCCCCCACAATACCCTGATTCTTCCCGGGTCTTGCCCGGTGTTTTTAAAAACCCCTAGGGTCAAAAGCACCCGAGTCCTTTTTTGTGGCTTCCTCCACAAAATTACCCCCTGCACATCCTCCCGGGACTTCCCCCACCATTCCCGGCCTCTCTGCATTCCCGAAACCCCTTTACCTGTTTCCTTTTAACCTCGGTTTTTCATTTCTTCTCAGGACTCCTCCCGGCCCCGTCTCGTGAAAACTCTTTAGCCCGCATCCGACCCTTTTCCTGGGTAGCTTTTTTCCCCGTTTTCCCCCACCCCCAGGCGTGGGGGGCCCCCCCCCTGTCACCTGGGGGGGTAACACAGTCCGGGCCGTCGTACTTCCCCTTTACCTCTTCACTCCCCCGCCATCGTCACTGCTTCTCCTCTCCCAACTAGGCATCAACTCACATGGGCTTGTCCACTGCCAACGTCAGGAGCCCGGGGGCTGCCTTCTTTTGGCACTGTGTGCCATAGGTCAAAGGCTAAAAGCGAAGGGCTTTCTCTGGCCGGCATAGTGTACAAAAACCTGCGTCCTGGACTCCCCAGATGAGTTAACGTTATGGGTAGCCAACGTCTTTTGAGGGTATAAGAGCCCCCAGGGGTCCCTTTATGGCCCTTCTGTCCATACTCCCATCGTTGCCGAATGACTTTACCGTAGGGGTTTGAAAAACCCCTGTATACTATACGCCGTCGCCCCGAAAGGGACATTCCTCCCTTCACCCCCGTATGTACCTGGATACGGGCATGCATAAAACGTCCCCTGCCCGGGTTTACCTCACCTTCCTCTCCCGATACTCTTCAAAAAGTTTGTCGTAGACGCGGTACGATTCAGTTTTGGAAGACTCTGGTATCCCCTTTAAGGCAACCCATATTTCCTCGTTGGGGGGGCCATAGGCGTCCCGATGATGCAGGTGCAATGTATGCTCGTTGCTCCCGTAAACGTGCCCCGTCCCCGCTGATACAAACAGTGTTAATCCCTTTTTCCCCCTCGGGACGCCCTTTTTTTTTCTAGTTGCTAAAGGTCACCCCCCGGGGAGGGGTAGTACTAGGCGTGCGTTCTTCTCCCCCGGGGGTTTGGGGACGAAAGGCATAAACAATTTTAAAAATTCCGGATGGGTTCCGAACTTAACTCTATAACAAGAAATCCCACCAAAATAATAATAAAAAAATGTGTAATTAAACAAAATAGTGATAATAAAAAAATAGTGATAAAAAAAATAGGATAATACCTGGTTTTTCATATTTAACAGATAATAATATACGCGAAAAATCTCTATTTTAGTAAAACGGGGGTTTTTCGCATAAAATTAAATGATGAAAATATTCTTTTCAAAAGTTAAATAACACAGGATGACCAATTTCGGATATACAGACGAAAACACTGACGGGGGAAAAAAGCAAACATGAATACTTTGTACATTTTACAAAGGTTAGAAATTTTTAGCTCCCCCGAACCTGGCTTGAGCCAAGAAGCAGCAAGATTTTCCCTTTGCTGGCCCCCACTGAGGGGGAAATGAAAGTGGCCTCCCCCGGGTTGGTGTGCGATGGTTGGAACCCAGTTCATTAGGGAGGTGTGGCCCTTTTTCCCCATGTTCCATGGTCCCTTTCCTACAAGGAAAAAATTTATATGTTGGATATGTCTTTTTACTTGCCGT
>NW_026499719.1:0-13603 GCF_026875155.1 Cherax quadricarinatus | reverse complement strand
AAACTACATAAAACTGTAAAAATGAATGCTAAGAGAAACTTTAACTGAAATACTGTATGGTAAATGAAAATTTAACTGCCTCTTACCTGTCAGAGGAGAGTTAATGTCATACTGGAAGCAAGACGTAGAGAGGAGGGGATGTTACTGATTGGAAGAAGTCACCTTCTATTAAGTGCTGGTGTTGTTTCTCTCCTCTGTCTCTTCACCACTAACGTCTTGTTCAGGTTCACTGATTCTTTGTCTTGCTAAAAACCTGTCCATTGAGGTTTGTTTCAGGCTTCGTTTTAACATTTGTCTAAATTGAGACATTACACTGTCATTGTACACGTTAGAGAGACGGATGGCCACTGCTGTGTCTGGATGGTATTTTTCAGCAAAATCCTGCACTTCACGTCATTTAGCACACATTTCCTTGACAGGTGCAATGGGCACATCATCCCTTCCCTCCTCTTCCTCTGATGACAGCTCCTCCAGTGTAATCTGTTGCTGCTCCTTCTGAAGGTCTGCAAGTTCTTCTGTGGTGAGTTCAGTTATGTGCTCCTCCACATCATCTTTAGTCACCTCGAGGCTCAAGGTCTTCCCCAGGGACACAATATCCTCTACCGGCTCAGGCTCATCTTCAAAGCCTTCAAAATCCCTGGCTGCCACAAAGTCAGGCCACTATTTCTTCCATGCTGCCTGCATGGTCCTGAAAGACACATTACCCCAAGATTTGTCTATAAGCTTCAGGCAAGTGAAGATACTGAAATGGTCCTTCCAGAACTCCCTGAGGGTTTGATTTGTTTCTGAAGTGATTTCAAAGCACCTTTCAAAAAGTGTTTTGGTGTAGAGTTTTTTGAAGTTAAAAGTGATCTGCTGGTCCATGTGCTGGATAAGAGGAGTGGTGTTAGGAGGTAAGAGCTTCACAGTCATAAAACTGAACTCCAGCAACTAGTTTTCGAAGCTTGGAAGGTGAGCAGGAGCATTATCCATAAGTAAAAGGGCCTTGAATGGCAATTGTTTTTTAATGAGATACTTTTGACAGTGGGAACAAAGACCTCATAAATCCACTCAATAAAAAATTGTCTTGTTACCCAGTATTACAACCTAGGATTTCAAATGGCCTGTTATCCCAGGTGTAATGGGAGCAAATAAACACAGTAGAAAAAGTTTAGACTTATATTATCCTTCACCAATTATAACAGCAATATGTACACTATGTACAGTGATAAATATAGTGCACTCCACGGTAAGCAAGGCAGAAATAGAAGCCACAAGATAGCAGACCGTGCTTCAACCAGCTCTAGAGTGGGAATGACAAGGGCAGACAGGAGAGCGGTATCCACATAACCTCTGCGATTGTCAATCCCACCTTCTTATTGGCTAGAACCTGGTCACTAGTTGAACGATGGGGCCCCATCATCAACTCTTAGCAACCTGGTTCGCTGGTTGGGGGAGATAGCCTGTAAATGAGGGTGTGTCCATGCGCCCCAATAAAGGTTACGTACTCTTTGCATGCCACACCCCCACCCCCGAGAAGGCTCAGGATTAGGCTGCCACCTCCCAGTGGTAACCGTTTCCGCCATGGCACAAAATAATGGGACCGCCCATCCTCTCCACCATCCAACTCTTAGATAGAGCTCAGCTTTCCTAGTGACCAAAAGCAAACCCTAAAAATTAGAGTGAGACAGCAGTCAGACAGGCTAGCATAGGTCCAAGATAAGGCGGACGGTAGCCCGCATTTCCCCCCACTAAAAAAAAACCCCCACATCAGGGGGGTAAAAAAAAAAAGCTTGAAAGGGGTTACCCCCAAAAAAATCCCAACCTAAATAAAAAAATAAACTAGACTCTTGACAAAGAGTTGCCAACACTTTTCTTTTCCGGCAATTAATGAATTTTTATATTTTAGGGCTGCAGCCTGAGGTCAAGCATAACTTGTGTTGTGATTCTTCTGGCTTGGGGATAGCTAACGGGTTGTGATCCTGTAGATTGACCCCTGCGATGCTGGCCCCCAAAACATCGAAATGCTCCAAACCATTTCCAGCGCGAGGGGGTTCTTTTTCAAAGGTAGAGTAAGCTCTTGAGTGGCTGGAACTTAGCTGAAAAGTATGCGATTGGCTGCGTCCCTTTTTCCCGATTTGTAAAAGTACCGCCCCAAACCCCGCCACAAGCATCAACCTGTAATGAAAAAAGGGTTTTGGGGAATCTGGAGCAGGGAATGGGTGCAGAGCACAATTTAAACTTTTTTCTTTATTAAAAGCAGTGTTACAATTGACGTCCAATTAAAGGGAACTTTTGACTGGTAAAAGAGGTAAAAAGGGGCACAATATCTGAGGAAAAACTTACAGAATCTTCTGTAAAAAACCTATCTGCCTGGGAAAACGTTAGAGTTTCTATCAGAGGAATGGATAATTTTAATAGAAAGAACTTTAGCAAGTTTAGGTGCAACATTACCTAACCTACTTTCATGGGCCTAGAAAAGTGATAGTGGCCTGGCCAAAGGAAAGATTTAGGATAAATTAACTGTTAATTGGGAATTCTTAAAGGTCTCAACAGAGCTTTCTAAGTCTAAGTAGGTGGTGATCCCAAGTATCAGACACCACAACAATATCATCTAGGTATGCTGCCGTGCCTTTCAAAGTCCTTTTAATAGCCTGATGGACTGAGTTTCTGGTGAATGAAGAGGGGGAATTTTTCATTCCGAAGGGGGTAACTGTATACTGATTATGACCTCCTGGAATTACGAAAGGCAGAGATTTCCTTCGCCTTATCTGTCAAAGGTACCTGATAAGTAACATTTAAGGAGATCTAATTTGGACACAAAAGTAGCTTACCACAAAGTCAATTACGTCATTCAGACGTGGAAGAGGGGGTGAGCATCTGTGATTGTTGAACCACGTTCACTTTACGGTAGATCTTGCACATAACGAAACCCTTCCATCAGGCCTTTTTTCCTAGGATGCACGGTGAAAGCCCATGGACTAGATGACTCCTCCACTAAACCATGGTTCTAACAAGAAGTCTACTTCTGATGAAGTAGCCTTGCTTTTCAGGATTAGCTCTGTAGGGGGAGAGTTTAATTGGTTTAGATTTTCCTATCCACCATCACTTCATGGTAACCTACTGTACATTTTTTCGGCACATCCGAAAAAATATTAGGATATGACTGTAGAAGTCAGTTAAATTTGGTTGCTTGTTATTCAGAAATCATCCATTAACGGGCTAGGATCCATGTGGAGGGAAAGAATATGAAAGTTTAGTATTAATTTTCAGAGCTAGAGTGCAAAGAGTCAGAGTGTCCTCAGAGGTAGAGGGACAGAGTCATTACTGGGACTTTATCTGGTGTATGAAAGGCCTTTGATTTGATTTTAATGTGGTAAGTTTTGTTTTTGAGGTCTTTATCAATGGGAGCTCACCACATAATTTAAATCAGATAATCTACTTATATCTGCCATAGGGTCCCGTAAATCTAGCTTTTCAAGGTGTGGCCAGGTATAGGTTCCTGCACCAACACCTTGTCTCCTGGATGGAAGGAGCGGAATTGTGCACTTTTGTCATACCTCTGTTTCATCTTACCTTGGAGCTATCTTTGTGTTAGCCTTGGCTAACCTCACGTGCCACTGCAACCTTGAAGACGGGTTGTAGAGTGCTGAGCTTACGTCTTCTCCCATCCATCCTTCTTCAATAAGTATGTCAGCAATAAGTGAACGCAGTTGTGCAGCTGTGAGAGTACGTTTATAGGGAATGCAATGGAACGAGCAATTTGCCAACAACCGCTGTAGGGACAATTTAGGTAGGTTATGGCAAAGTATATGCCGACATCAGGCGTCTGATCGTCTAGGTGGCCATAAGTTATTCGCTATGCACAGTCGAATACCCAACGAACACGTTAATTGCAGAACACGCTAGCTAATGCACAGTACGATTGCAGAATACGCATACAAGCCAAGACGAAACTGTCACACAAAGATTGACCGTAGCGAAGCGAGCACACTGAACAAGCTAGTAGCGAGCTGTTGGAAAACGATCACACAATAGCAAGGCTGATCATAGAACTGACACGCAAATATTTGGTAAAGCGAAGCGGAACAGCAAGGCTTCACAATGTTCCTGCTACATGCTTCACCCTAAGGCTCAACCGTTTTCTTTAGTCCAGCTTCTCGGACAGGCTTCCCATATTACCAACCTAGGATGTTCAAATGGCCTCCTGGTAATCCCAGGTGTAATGGGGAGCAAATAAACACAGTAGAAAAAGTTAGACTTATATTATCCTTCACCAATTATAACAGCAATATGTACATTATGTACAGTGATAAATATAGTGCACTCCACGGTAAGCAAGGCAGAAATAGAAGCCACAAGATAGCAGACCGTGCTTCAACCAGCTCTAGAGTTGGGAATGACATGGGCAGGGACAGGAGAGCGGTTCCACATAACCTCTGCGATTGTCAATCCCACCTTCTTATTGGCTAGAACCTGGTCACTAGTTGAACGATGGGGACCATCATCAAATCTTAGCAAAACTGGTTCGCTGGTGGGGGAGATAGCCTGTAAATGAGGGTGTGTCCATGCGCCGAATAAAGGTTACGTACTCTTTGCATGCCACACCCAGGCTTTCGAGTTGGCCCTTGACATCACAGTTTAGTTTAGTATGTTTATTATGCACTCCATACCCATCCTGTGGGCGGTAGTCAAAAGATTACAAGGTACATAATGGCGTCCAGGAATGGACCCCAAAGTTATGATAAACTGAACACTAGTTACAAAAGGTAATAACTCCTAGTAGATCTGGTCACAATCATGGCAAGTTACAGAGGTAATGAATCAGCCTCACTCCTATACATGGTTACAGTCATGAACAAATTACAAAGTAATGCGCCACTGACAAGTCCACGCCCGGTCACAATTGTAATGAGTTATAAATACAAATATTAAGGTGTGTCATACACCCACCGAGCACGTGCACACACATGCACACACGAGGGGGCACGCACAGGCATATGCACATGAGCGTACAAATATATGCATACACGCAAGCACACACACCCACACACACACACACACACACACACACATATACGTATACGTGTACATGTATATGTAATGCGACCTAAGTGTAAGTAGAAGTAGCCAGACATAAGTATCTTCTTTAATATTAACTACAATCCACACTCACAGCTTCCACCCAACACCCAGCTATAGAATCCCACAGTATGCTACCAGGTCTCCCACCCTCACAGGCCTGCCAAACCACAGTGTTGGAAAGGAAACTGAAGGTATGGTACACACGCTGATGGAATAACAAATAAGTGGGAGGAGTGGCATGAAAGAGTCAAAGAGGCATCACCGGACATCATAGCCCTCACAGAAACCAAGTTAACAGGTATGATAACAGATGCCATATTTCCAATGGGAATACAGATCCATGAGGAAAGACAGAGGTAACGGAGGGGGGGGAGTGAGGAGAGTGGCATTTGTGATCAAAAACAATGGAATTTTGATGAGCTGGAGATAGAGAGGAGACAGGGAGACAGAAGGCAAGCGATTACATAGGCGGGGAACACTTCACTCTGGAGGTCACAAGGTGGTAATAGCAGTGATGTATAACCCACAACAGAACGCAGGAGGCAAGGCAAGGTATGATGAGAGCAATAGTGCGATGGTTGGACACACTGGCTCTCAGTGGCCAGAAGAGCTCAGGCATGCAGGGGCAAAGCTCACCTGATCATGGGGCGACTTTAACCACAAGAGAATAGATTGGGAGAACTTGGAGCCCACATGGGGGCCAAGACACTGGAGGGGCTAAGATGATGGATCGGTGGTACATGGAAAAAATTCATGCCCAAACATAAGGGGACACTACAAGAGAAGAGGGAGAGGATGAACAGCAAGACTGGACCTAGTATTCACCTTGAGTAGGTTTACCTGGAGTTTACCTGGAGAGAGTTCGGGGGGACCAACGCCCCCGCGGCAATTTCTTTATGAGAGCCATCACTCTGTATGACAACAGCAGCACGACCAGCTGACACAGTGGATGGTGAAAACAACCATCAACGTAAATAATTGTGACAGATGTGTTCTGTGTGACTACGTTATCATATACAGATTAAGGCTCATTTTTGCGTTCAAGACGAAGCTTTGGATTGTGATTTAAAGAAGAGTTTTGGGGGAAATGGAGCGAATGGTAGTTTGGAATGGGGTAATTTCCCAGTGAGCAGGGAAATGTCCTTGTTGTCTAACTTGGACATAGGATCATGTAGCTGGTTCATGCGGAGGTCGGGTTCCAGTTTTTCGATCCATATGGAAGGATGTTCACCAGTGCTGAGAAAGTTTGGAGGCGCTTCTGTGCAGGGGTTTGAGATGGGCAACCTAAGCATATTGACCCCAATAAAGGATATTTTTTCAGTAACAAGATATCCTCTAGAGTACTTGGAAAAATTAAGTTCTTTTCCGCATATTTAAAATTTTGGCAGTACGAGGGCATCCTAGGTGATCCTCATTGCTTCGTTTTGCAGTTTTTCAGCCCTCCAAGCTTCCAGTCCAGACACGAGTGGCAAGGTAGTGGCGCCGCATAATCAACCAATTATCTAATTTAAGACCAAGATACATCATTTTCACAATTTTGACATTAGCTCCATACTGGGGTGGAAAAAATGCCACAACTCTAAGTGCTCTCAGCCTTTCTTTGTAATTGGCGACAAAAGTCTCGTTTACAAACAGGTCCAAGTAGTGGAACCTCAAAGCCTATAATCTGGATCGGCTTACATATTCTAGAAGAGACCCATCATGACTGGATTGACGAACTGGGCCTCTATGTCGAGGAGTAGGAGCCTGTTGAGTATCTTTGTTTTATCCCCTGAGATTATTAACCCAGTGTCCTGACACGAAGGCTAGTACATGATTAGAATGTTTTGGGTGTTGGAGAATCCGGTGGTGTGAATCATTATATCATCAGCAAAAATAACCATATAATGATGGGGCTGGCTAGGCATAGCATTAAGTAAGGCATTAATCAGAACCATACCACGGGCGGGATTGAACCCGCGGTCAGAGAGTCTCAAAACTCCAGAAGCTCGTGTCATTACGATTTCGTGAGTCATTAATCTAGAATATTGTAAAAGGGTCGGGGGACTAAGCACACTCCGTGTGGGGTTCCTAATTCAAAATCTTTAGTTACACTTCTATGTCCCTGGAACAACACAGACGACTTTTTGTTGGACAGGTAACCTTTAATCGAGCGGAGAAGCCATCCTCACACATTCCATTCTGGCAAGTTCATAATGATTACATGTCGGTTGGCTTACATCAAAAGCGGATTTATGGTAAGGAAGGATAGTGTAGAGCTGTCAGTGTGCAAATGAGAAAGGTGTAATGCAATGATGCCACACTCTTCCCTGCATGAAGCCATGCAACCGGGGAAGACAAGAATTGCTTAATTTGTGATATAAGACGTTAGATCATCCTTTCGACTGTTTTACACAAGCAGCTAGTAAGGGATATTGGGCCGAAAGAGTTTTGTGAATTGGGTTCGGAATGGGAATAATGAGGCTGTTTGGTCCATGATTTAGGGAGCTCCCCAGTGACATAGCTCATGTTATATAATTCAAGTAATGGATTACCTTATACTCGACACATGCAATCTGAGTATGTTGGAAGTAATACCATCCTCACCAGGCGACGTGAGTTGCCCTTAGTTAGTGCTGCATCAAGTTCATAATTAGTGAAAGGAATGTTTGCAGCCATCTGCTTGCTGAGCATAAGCAAACAAGTCTCTCCCTTTGCTTCATATTTGTCCATAATTTCGCCTGTGTGGCACAAGGAAGATTGTCATAGCTAGATGTAGCAGCCCAAGCACTGACTAACTCGTTCGCCCTATGTTTTTACTGGAGTTTACCTGGGAGGAGTTTGGGGGGGTCAAACGCCCCCACGGCCGGTCTGTGACCAGGCCTCCTGGTGGATCAGAGCTGATCAACAGGCTGTTGCTTGCTGGGCTGCACGCAAACCAACGTAGAGCACAGCCGGCTGATCAGGAACTGACTTAGGTGCTTGGTCCAGTGCCAGCTTTGAAGACTGCCAGGAGTCTGTTGGTAATCCCCTTATGTGTGCTGGGGAGAGGAGTGTTGAACAGTTCGGGGCTGACACTTATTGTATGGTCTCTTAACGTTGCTGTGACACCCCTGCTTTTCATTGGGGGGATGGTTGCATCGTTCTGCCAAGTCTTTTGCTTTCGTAGTAGTGGGGGAATGATTTTCGTGTGCAAGTTCGGTTAACTAGTCCCTCTAGGATTTTCCAGCGTAGGTATATAATCTGTGGTATAATAAAAAAAAAAAAAAAAAAAACCTTGGGGTTAATAAATACCGACAAGTTGGGTTTAGAAAGGGACACGTAAGCAAACCACATAACATATTTATTAGAAAAATCGGTTTCGGTCCCTGGGACCTTGATCACTTTAACATACATAAATTTATAATAATGTCTTTTACCTCTGTTGTTAGAAGTGATCAAGGTCCCAGGACCGAAGTTTTCTAATAAATAATGTTATAGTGTTTGCTTACGTGTCTTTCTAAACCATATAATCATGTATCTCTCCCTCCTGCGTTCCAGGGAATACAGGTTTAGGACCCTTCAAGCGTGCCCAGTAAATTGAAGGTGTTTTATCTCCGTTATGCCGCGCCGTGAAAGTTCTCTGTACATTTTCTAGGTCGGCAATTTCACCTGCCTTTGAAAGGTGCTTTAGTGTGCAGCAATATTCCAGCTAGATAGAACAAGTGATCTGGAAGAGTGTCATCATGGGTTGGCCTCTAGTTTTTGAAGGGTTCTATTATCCATCCTGTCATTTTTCTAGCAGATGCGATTGATACAATGTTATGGTCCTTAAAGGTGAGATCCCCCGCATGAACTCCCAGGTCTTTGACGTTGGTGTTTCCCCTTTTTTTGTGGCCAGAATTTTTTTTGTATCTGTATCTGAGAAATTGAAATTTCTCATCGTTGAATTATATTGTTTTCGCAGCCACTAAAAAAAAGTTTGGGGTTGTTGCCCGCCGGGGACCCATGCGTGTCTGCAATGGAAGCCTGTCATGGATTCGGGTGTATCTGAAAAGGGAAAAGACAGGTGCTTGGCTGAATCTTGTCTATGCGGATATGAGGATGAGGAAAAAGGGGGAGCGATACTGTGCCTTGTGGCAGAGCTTTTCCCCGTGCTCCCGGACTTTATCTGTTGAAAATTTCTCTGTGTTCTGTTAGTAAGGAAATTATAGCCCCATCGACCGCTTTTCCGTTTTTTCCTTTAGCAGCATTTTGTGCGCTATTACCCCATGGTCACTTTCGAAGGCTTTTGCAAATCTGTTTTTTAAAAATCTGATTCTTTTGTCTTTAGTGCTTTTAGGCCCTTGTGTATGTCGTTAGTTGAGACGACAGGAGCGCCTTTTTAAAACCCCATGTTCCCCTGGGTTGTGTAACTGATGGGTTTTAGATGGGTGGTGATCTTGCTTTTAGGACCTTTCAAAGTTTTTTTGATATGGATGTTGTGTTTTGGCTGTAGTTTTTTGCTGTTGCTTTACTGCCCCCCCTTTTTTTGGGTGGGGGTATGTCTGTTGTTTTTAGTAACTGTGGACGACCCCCTGTCCATGTCCCCCTTTCCTGGATGGAAAAGGCTCGTGATAGGGGCTTCTTGCAGTTCTTTATAAACAGAGTTCATGAGTCTGGCCCGGGGCGGTGCTGGGCATGTCATTTATGCCTTTGAAGTCTTTGGGTAGGAAACATGGTAGGCTTGTGTTAATAAAATTTTTGTGGCTCTTAAAAAAAAAATTTCATTTTGATTTTGACCTCGTTGGTTGCGGTTGTAAAAACTGAGTCTTTTTGGGACTTGGCAGTCACTCATTTCCTTGTGTCTCTTGTGGCCCCATTTGTTTATAGGGGCCCAAACTGGACGTTGTTCTCGATTTTTATTTGGCATAGGAAAAAGAAATACTTTGGGTTTCTTTCGATTTCATTTAGGGTTTTTTGTTCCCCCGGGATTCCTGATCCAAAAAGGATTCTTTTAGTTTAAAGTTCGATGGTTGCTATTTTCTGACAGTGTCCCCTACGCATTTCAGATATTTGACCTCTTTTGCGCTTGTTTTTCTTTTCCGTCGCTGTAAAGGGGGCCGTTTTTCTATTTTTACATTACCCCTCGTTTTTTTAGGGGAAATAACCCTTGTGCATCATCGATGCCCCCGATTTAAAATTGTTCTGGGGCTAAGTTGGGGTCTGGTTGCTTAGTATATTTTCCCCGCTTATATCGGTTAGGACTTGGTTTACTTTGGGGCCACTTTTGTTTTTGTTATTGAAGTTGAATTTTGGGTTCCCTCGGACTTTCTTTTTTTTTGGGGCTCCCGCATACATTTAACCAATTTTTTGTGATTGAGTTATTGTTTTTGATTTGGTTGGATAAAAATTTTTGGGGGGGGGGGGTGGGTTTGGTAAGCGGTTCCCGTGTTCCCCCCTTTAAAAGTCAATGTGCCCTGACCTGACTGGGTTGGGTGCATTTTTAAAGCGGTAGGAGATTTGGGCCCTGCCTGCAGGGGCCCAGTAGGCCTTCTGCGGGGTTCCCTTGTTTTTTATGTTTTTAAAAAATGATGGCAATTTAGGGGGTTGGGTTTTTTTCGGGACTCTGCCTCTTGGACAAAAACACCCAAGGGAAATTAAGGGGTTTAAACTTTAGTGCGGGTAGAAAATCTTTTTCAAAGTGACCCCAATATTCCAATTAAAAGGGATATTTTTATACGGTTTGGTTCCATTAAAAAAGAATTTTAGTCAGAAACCGGGGTTTCCCAAAAGTCCCTAGTTGACAGTCTTTTGTTAAATTTTTTATGCATTTTCATCCCAAATTCCTATTAGTCCACCAGAAAACCATATGGCAGTTAAATTTTTAGAAAAAAAATTTTAAAAATTAAAAACCTTTCCCCAAGGGCCGGGGATTAAACCCCGCGGTAAATAAAAATTGCGTTTTTTCATGTTTTTAAATGCAACATTTAAAAATAGTAGCTCCCTTTCCAGTAGCAATCATTTGAAGGGCGGACCCGGGAGTTTGAATCGCCCTCTCCCAAAAATAGGGGATTTACAACGAAAGTTCAAAATTAAGAGCGTGCTGTCTGGGGTTTGGCAAGGGTAGAGTCCCACCCCCTTGACCCGCTTTACAAGCAAAAACTGGTTTGACAATTTTTATATCTTGGCCATATGTAAAAGGGTTTTGTATTCTATTTTCAAGGCTGATGAAATACTTCCAGGGGTTTCATTTTTTTTAATTTCCCATCTGTGCCCCTTTTTCCCGGGTTCCTTTCTTTTGATTATTAAAATTCAAAAGGAAGCGCAAAAAACCTCCCCAGGGTCTTTAACATTTCCCAGTATTTTGAGAAATTTTCTTATTCTGTCCACCTTGGTTTATGTCCCGGGCGGGGGGTTTCCCAAACCCAAAAAAATCGACTACGTTTTTTTTTGGGTTTCTTACTCGTTGTTCCCTTTCCCAAAGATGTGTGACCCCAAAAAGGTTTAGGTTTCCCTGTAAAATTTATGAAGGGTTATAAGAAAATCGGTAATGAAACCCCCTTTGTTTTCTCGATTCATTTTTTAGTCTCTTCAAAGTTTTTAAAACCAGGGGTTTAAAAGAAATTAACCAAAAAGGGTCATACCTGTATGATATGCATGATGAGGGTTTTAAAGCCTATATGGGGGTTGGGGTACAGTTTGGGGGCCCTGTTGTTTTTTATTTTTAAAAAGTTTTAAAACTTCACTGTGATGACAGAATATGGTTTTTTTTTGGGGGGCCAAAGGGAGGGTGCCGGGAAAACTGATGGCATATGGCAAGGAGGGCGCTATTTCCCCTTTCCCACCCAAGGCGAAAAGCCCCACGCTCAACCTTCTAAACTGCACTGATCGTTTCACGGTGTGAGTAGGGGGAAATGCTATATTTGGTTTTATTTTTCAGGGGGGCCCAAAGATTTAGGCATAAGGAAAAACAAGCTACAGTCAGGACCTTTTAGTCTCAAGGGACCTCAATTTAAAAATTTCGTCATTTATTTAGGGCCTAAATTCTGGTTCTAAAATCATACCTGAGTGTTTCCTTAAGTTTATTATAAGAAAACCAAGCGCTAGATCCATTTGGGTAATTTTACTTTAAAATATAACAATTTTTGTTTAAAATTTAAAAAACAGGCCCTTAAAACAAGTTTTTTCGTTATACCAAATGGAGTAAACCCAAAAACCACCCCCCACAGGGTTTTTGTTTTTGATTTGTCTGCATTTTTCCAATTTTCAGTTGTTACACGCTTTATTTGCATTCAAAAAAATTTAATTATTTTATTTTTTTTTTGGCATATGTCAAAAAACACCCATATAGACAGTGGTGGGCACAGTTCCGCTGATCCCTAACCGCTAAATTTGTGGAACTAACTTTTTGTTTTGTGGATTGCATTTTCCCCAACTTTTGGGAAAAAAAAAAAAAGGGTTTTTTGTGGACCAAATTTGCTTCAGCTAAATTAAAATTCGTCTAACTTTGGGGGACAGCTATTTTAAAAAAAAAAAAATTTTTGGCGTTGGAAAGTAATTTCCTTTTTAAATGGTGCCGTGTTTGTTTTCCCTTTCTGTTGTGGAGACCCCTCATCAAGGGTTTGAAAGTGAGCCTCTACAAATTTAAAATCCCCCTGTTAAAAGGAAAAAAAAAAAAATGATGTATGCATCAAAATTTGAGGAGTTTAAAAAAGGCCGAATTTTCCAATGGAAAATACGGGCAAAATTTTTTGTGGCAGCGCCCTAGCAGGAGCAGCACCAGTTGTCACAGCCACCCGCAAAAAAGAGATGCCAAGGGCCACCCTTGGTTAAAGGATTTGTTGCTGCTGGGCTAGGGGCCGTCCGTCTGTGGTGGGGGCGCAAAGATTGTGGGGCCTTTCTCCTGCAGCAAATACTGCTGCAAGTAGTGAAATCCCCCCCCTTTGTCGCAGAAATTTAAGGTTTTTTGTACCCCGCAAAATGTTGATGTCCCCTCACACCCTGGGGAGTGTAGGGGGTATCTTAAAAGGGTTTTAAGCCTTATTAAACTACTTCTTTGCTTTTTTTGATATTTTCTTTAAATTTTTGTGGGTATTGCAATGGGTTTCGACAGGTTTTAACAGTTCGTTTTCCCCTTTCCCCGTGTTGGAAAGAAATTAAAAATACCTGAGTTTTGTATTGAGAATTTTTTTCTGTGTTTTCTTTTCAAAAAATTCTGATGATGTAAAAGAGTAATGCATTGTTATAAAATTGTAGTGAAGTAAAAGGAATAAAAGACTTCAGTATTTTTAAATAAAAGTAGTTTTGGCCCTTTTTAGTATTTTTAAAAAATAAAAAACCAAAAAAAAATTTTTAAGTCAGTAATCAAAGGGGTTTTATTTTTTTTGCTTTTCAACATGGTAAATTAAAACTCGAGTATAAGTCCTAAAAATAAAAAAATTAAAAAACCCAAAAAAACTAAACCAAAAATTTAATTGTGTGAAAAAAAATTTGGTTTAACGTTTCTTTTTTGCCCAATTTTTTTTTTGGTGTTTTGCAGTTTAGCTTTTAAAAGAGCTAAATTTTTTTAAATTTGTGGAGTAGCGGTTAGTGGGAAAAT
>NW_026499710.1:0-35961 GCF_026875155.1 Cherax quadricarinatus | reverse complement strand
AGGTCCCCTAAAAACCAGCCCCTCCCTAGTGGAAGTTGCGAAGTTGATTCAGGTCTGTACCAAGATACCCTGTGTTAGTGTCTGCAGTTGAACTTTAAAAATGAAACCCAAAAGGGTTCTTGGTGCAGACCTGCAATAAAACTTCGACAACTTCCACTATGAGAGGGGCTGGATTTGAGAGGGCCCTGCCCTTTGTCAACATCTGAGTTTTTCCCTTCCTGTGGCCTACGTTCACCTCCGGGCGAAAAAAAAAAGCTCCACCCTTCATTCTTCTCCAAAATTGTTTATATTTGGAACAAGCTCTTCCCAGCTGAGGACTGACCACCTAAAAAACTTTAAGGGTGATGGACTGATACACGTCTTCAGTATCTTCTGTTCTATAACTTTTCTGTATCGGCGAAGAACCCTATGTGAGGCGAAACTTTAAAATAAAGATACCAAAACTGTTGCAAAGTGTCTTACCTAACAATCTGTCGGATTTTATCCTTTTAAGGGCATTCGTCGACACTGCAAAAAAGGGTATTTGGGTACAGACCCATCTACTTCGACAACCTTACTAGTGAGAACGGCTGGGTTTTGAGAAGGACCTGCCTCCCAAATCAACCTACGTCTCACCTCCTGGCACTATATAAGGCCCGATTCTGTCACTTCAACTTCATATTGTTTCAGACAACGGAACAATGCTCTTCTCCAGACTGAGGGACTGACCACCTCAAAACTTTAAGGGTGATGGACTGATTACATCGTCTTCAAGTATCTTCTGCTTCTATCAACTTTTCTGTACTCGACTGAAGAAGCCTACTGTGTAGGCGAAACGTTTCAAAATAAAGATACCTAACTGTTGCATATGTGTCTTACCTAACAATCTGTCGGTATTTTATACCATTTTAATGTTTTTCTGTACTTGACTGAAGAAGCCTACTGTGTAGGCGAAACGTTTCATAATAAAGATACCTAAATGTTGCATATGTGTCTTACCTAACAACCTGTCGGTATTTTATACCATTTTAATGTTCAATCTGTCAGACACTGCAACACAAGGGTATCTTGGTACAGACCTGCAATCAACTTCGACAACTTCCACTAGTGAGAGGGGCTGGATTTGAGAGGGACCTGACCTGTCAACATCTGAGTTCTTACCTCTCCTAGTGGCCTACGTCTCACCTCTTGGCGCTATAAAAAAAGCTCCATCCTGTCACTTCTTCTCCATATTGTTTCATACTTTGGAACAATGCTCTTCTCCAGACTGAGGGACTGACCACTTCAAAACTTTAAGGGTGATGGACTGATTACATCGTCTTCAAGTATCTTCTGCTTCTATCAACTTTTCTGTACTTGACTGAAGAAGCCTACTGTGTAGGCGAAACGTTTCATAATATAGATACCTAAATGTTGCATATGTGTCTTACCTAACATCGCTTCTACTACTTCAATAAAGGATCTAACCAGGACAAAACCCAAACACCACGAACCAGTCAATGCAGGAGTTTACACTATACCCTGTGGAGGCTGTGACAAGATCTACGTAGGTGAAACAGCAAGAAACCTCGACACCCGCCTCAATGAACACATATACGCACTGTAGGAACGACTAACTTCCGATCTAACGCAATGTGTACAACCACCGAAATTCACCAATCATCTTATGAAATTCAGGAGGACGCCCAATTAGTGATAAAAGAAACTAATTCCGCCGCACCGCAAGTGCCCTTGAATCAGAAAACTGATCGCTGTTTCGAATACAATAAACAAAACAACGGCAGCTTCACCCATCTCCGATGTCTCTTAGCAAGAATCCACTACCTGAAAAACAGTACAACCCTGCCATTACATAGTCTCTCTGATATAATACACAAAGCACAGTAAGTGAACACTGAAACAAGCTGCCTCATTCGTTTATATTTGTCCAACCTATTTTTTATGTTACCCAAGTAATAGCTTTTATATCCTTTTACTCATGTACGAATTACATTTGCTCTTCCATAATGTTTTACTTTTGCCTTACATACTACTACTACTACTACTACACTCGTTGAACATTCGAAATGGTACTCACTTAGTATTCACTCACTATGAGCATTTATATTACCTCTTCTGTGTCCATGTATTGATTGTTAATGGCTTGATAAAGCTCCTGGAGAGTGAAACTTGCCACAATACAATGTTCACATTAGTTGCAAGTGTGATCCTTTTTACTTTTCACTATTGTCGGCTAATTCTACCAACTTTTTTACAGGTCTAGCTTAGGCGTATGGCAGCGCCAGTATGGAACCGCATGTAACAAAGCATGAAAAGAAGCTGGAAAAATCGTAAAGGTTTGCAGCGAAACTAGTCCTAGAACTGAGGGAAACGAACTATGAGTAGAGGCTAGAGAAGCCAAACCTGACGACTCTAGCGGAGAGGATCAACGATGACAGATTACTACGTACAAAAATACTGAAAGAAATTGGCAGGGAGGGCAGGAAGTCTGAGTGGCGGGTCACAGGTACAGTGCTAGTCACGGCATTATGCTGGGTGAGCGCCCCGGCATAATGCCGTGACGAAAATCAAAGGCCTACCATACAGAGGGGTCTTTTTCGACTGTGCATTATGTCTGGGTAGCAGCTGTTAGCTGGACGTCACGGCCTGCGCCAACCACTCCACAGTGACTCTTAGTGTTCAAGTGGCTGCTGTGTGAGAGGATGTGTTGCACTATTTGTCTATCCGCCCATCTATTGTCCGATGATTCCCTTTGGTTTTTGGGGCTATACATGTTTGATTATGTGTAAAAAGGAAGTCTTCAACATCCTAGCTAGAGACTATAGAGCTCAAACTCTTAAGGGGTTTCACCAAAACTGGGCACAAGGGACGAAAGAAATGTGGAGAATGTTGGCTGTGTGTGAGCGTTCAGTGAGGAACTGGTGCAGCGTTTCAAGGCTCGTTCCCCCCCCCCCCCCCCCCCCCCCCCTGGCGCTCGTGTGGAGTTACCATCATGTCAACCTCTGCCCTGGCCCCTCGAAGAAGACATCTGTTGGTACCTTAAAATGTGCTAAGGAAGAAGTATAGAGAGTTAACCTAGATAACTGCTAGAGGACTGAAAGAAAGAACCCACATCTCTCAGAGGTGTCTGTTTATAGAATAAGATAAGATTTTTCGTCGGATTTTTAACCACCGGAGGGTTCAGCCAACAGGATAAACCCATGAAAAGTCAGGCCGTCATTCGAGGACTAACTTATTCCATTGGGGTCCTTAATCCTTGTCCCCAGGATGCGACCCACACACAGTCGATTAACCACCAGGTACCTATTTGCTGACTAGGTGAACAGGACAACAGGACCCGTAAGGAAAAAAACTGTCGATAATGTTTCCACCGCCGGGAATCGAACCCGGGCCAGGTTAAGAAACGATCCTCTCAAAGCCACAGAAGGAAACGTAGGATGGACTCTTGTGCAAAGAAATATCTTCACTGAGAATCCTCAACAGTGGTTTGAAGTACTTTGGCAAGTGATGAAGCATCCTTCACAGTCACCTGGAAATCGTGAGGGGGCATGTGTACCGGCCACAGTTAGTGGCCCGCTAGACCTCACGCTACACCTTGTGGGACCACCAATCACATCAGACTCGCCCATGGTTTGGGGGTATTTATCAGTGTCAGAGTGTTGGTGAACTCATTGTGCTTCCAAAGCCAGTTTATGAACCAGTACATATTTACTGGAGTTATTGTGTAACAATTTACCCGCTGGGTTTTGGCAAAGACGTAGGTGGGCTACTGGTTTCTTTATACGTGACGGTACACCGTTGTCACTCCGCCAAATCTGTTAGTCAGTCGGCTTAAGGACTGTGAAATGAGTTCTTTTAAATCAACGGGCCAGGCAATTCTGTCCTCGGCGTGGAGGCTGCTCTACATGAGGGCATGGAATAATATACCTCCACAAACCTCCAAGATATTGTTCTGTTGAGTCTCTCCTACATGGCTGAGCGAACGTGGATTTAAGCTTAAAGGACGCTGCAACCAAGTATTTAAAAACTCAGTATATATATATTATATTTTATATATTATTTTATAATATATTATATATATATATAAATATACATAACACATCATGTCCCCATATTATAATCTTTCTGGGCTATGATGTTTGTGTTTTGGATAGTGTATGGGGACAGGGGCCGGCATATTGCCGTGACTAGCAAGCGTACACGAGGCGGTCACACTGGGAGTTTACAAATCACACGATAAAGTCACAGAGATGTTAGAAATACTTCTGTATCCCAGAGTGGTTAGGAATTGGGAGAGACCTATCGAAGTGGTTGATGCAGAATCCATACACTATCTTTAAGAACTAGGTATGATAGGGCTTACGCAGCCAAGGGAAGAGTAAAACCTGTCGCGGCCTACAGAAAGGCGGGGTAAGGTGCTTGAGGAGGCAACCCTGCAACCACAATTAGTTAAGTACAATCAGCCCAACACAGCTGACAACAGCTTGCAGGCTGACACAGCACAACTCATGGGATCACAGCTTATCCCCAACATTGGCTCACCACCACATCAATATAGTTCATACTCAAACACAGCTCACTGCATAGTTCACAGCTCAGTACACATCAAACACAGCTCACACCAACACAACTCTCCACGATCTCAAAAACAAAGAAGGGCAGAAAGCAGAGGAAAATGAATAGAGGAGGTTTGAGGTGCAGATAATAACAAAGTTCAGAGGTTGTAGAGCCAGAAGGCGAGAGGCAGAAGGGACAAGCAAGTCTTCTACGGAAATACTCTCAGGAAACAAGGAAGACGTGGACGAACGACTCCTTTAAGAACCACCTGTGTTCTCACGAGACACTTTTATGAGTTGGAATAGAGGACAGTGCTCGTCCTCACTGACAAACCTGAGACATCTGACGGTGCCTAAGAAGCCTCACTAACACTTCACCGACACTATGGAGGCATGAAGCTATAAAAATTTCAGAACACCGTCATACATAATATCAACCAAACTAAAGAACAACTGACCTCACAACACATGGACTGACATAATGCCATCTCTAAATCCCTTCACTTGCGCAGATTTGCGCTCATCAGGTCACTACAGTCACACATCTCACTTCCAGCTATATACATGGCATTTAAAAGTGATCAAGGTTCCAGACCAAAACGTTTTGTTAATGTTCTAATGTTTGGTTAAATATTTTTTAACCCTGTTTGTCGGTGCAACAGTTACCAAGGTTTTATATCATCTATGTAATAATATTATAGATTTGCATATTTCTTTCTTAACTTTTACTTGACTAGTTGATCCTGCTTATTCTGATTTAATTATTTATTTATTGTTAATTTTCATATGAAAGCGTTAAACATTGTGGGTCAGTCCGTGCAAGATGTATTGGGAGGCACTCGATCCTCCGTCTGCTATTGCTCTATCTTTCACTTGGTTAGGCAGTGGAGCGATGGTTTGAGAACAGGAAGGAGGGAGGAGAAGAGTGGTGACGTAGGTGGGTTAGAGGAGTGATAAAGGGATGTGAGGAGATAGGAAGGGAGATGTAAGAAGAGTTAAGTGTGTGACACTTTGTATGGGTTGTTATGGCAATGATTGTTACTCATATAATGACATTTTATTAACCATACTGACCATTTAACTCACACAGTGACCAGAGTTGACGCGTGTTGTTTTCTTTCCTCCCCATGATGCTCTTGTGATATACGTTGGTTCTAATGGAAGGTGATCGTTTGTTATTATATATTGGGATCTATATATGGCAGGTTACCGTGTGCTGGCTTCTCCCACACATAGATGACCTTGAGTGTCGCCATGATGCAGGTCAGTTCCTAGTCATCGAGTGTGATGATGCAGTTCAGTTCCTGTCATCGAGTGATGATGATGCCAGGTCAGTCATGTCATCGAGTGTGTGATGATGCAGGTCTGTTTTTTTTTTTCCTGTCATCACGAGTGTGATGATGCACGGTCAGTTCCTGTCATCGAGTGTGATGAGCTCGCTCAGTCCTGTCTCGAGTGGATGATGCTCCGTCAGTCCTGTTCATTGAACAAACTGATGGACATATTCTTCTACACCCCAGTCACATCAACTCATCTAGTCTTTTTTTTGTTCGAAAATGCTTAAAATCTTCTCTCGTATATGTGTCCTTTATTAAATGGTGTCTTGAATGAACTAGTTAATAGTTTTTTTGTCACTTGAATCTATATTATTTGTATTTTTGGTGTGTGTCGTGTGTGTGTGTGTGTGTGTGTGTGTGTGTGTGAGTGTGTGTAGTGTGCTATGCAGGTGTCAGTATCAATGAATTGTGAAAGGGGACTTTGTGCTGTTGTTCACACAACACAACACACCACCTTCCCTCACTCCACATATGTGTGGCAGTTGGTAATGGTGAACCGGATGATGAATGTGGCAGGTCCTCCACCAGCTGGTTACTCCAATATTATTGATCTACCATATCGAGCTCACTCAAATTTGCGGACTCCTCCAACACTCTGGTCTCAACAAATACTGATCTTATCCGCACTAAGCTTTCTTGGCTATTAAATCACTCCACACATGACGTACTCTAGTCTTGTTCACTCCATCACTTAACTCCTTTTTAAAACGCTGAGCTCAACTCCAACATGATTTCGCTCGAATACAAGATCACTCAACACAGTTCTCAATAAATGAGCTCACTCGAGTACTGAAACTCGCAAACCAGTGAAACTCTCTCTGAACCCACACCATCACTGACTACCCACCACAACACAGCTCTACATATGAAATCAAAGCAGCTCTGACCTACCCTAACACTGAGTAGCGCGTACGCAAATCAGACTGGTGTCACCAAACTACTAAGTCTCTCTGCTGGTTGGTTAAACTTGCACAACAACACACGCAGGAATGATGCAACAACTAAAGGAACAATTCACAACATACTACGTGCCGCATGTCAAAAGCATCAGTTATTCTGCTGTATTACAGACTGTGATGCAGGAGCATTCGTCCAGTCATTGTCGCAGTTTTCACTCATCATGGGGAGTGAAGTAAACGGACTAGAAATGATGCGAAAATGGCAATGCGTTGTTAAATGGAGAGACAAAGGAGTTATTAAAGCGATCCTGTTTTTTATTGAGTGCAGCTTTTCGCCACAGTGGCCTTCATTAAGTCCAGAGAGGTCTTCCAGATCTGTAGGAAACAGGGCCTCAGATATGTATAGGACAGGTGTCATTTCTGTACAATAGGCGCCAGGATACTGCATCAAAACAATCTCAGAACAAAGTGGTCATTAAAGGCTGGCATTATGGTGCTTGTATCTCACATTCCATACAAAGTGTTGTATATTCATTATTACTTGTGCTGAGTTACTTACTTTATCTTTTTCCCTTCACCAAGTCGCCGTGTACACTATTTACTAAATATACAAGGTTTTAACCAATACCGCTCTTGCCTCACATTGAGTGTCCATGGTTCGATCCCCCGGTACGGGTGGAAACGTTGGGCATGTTACTTACACCTGCTGCTCGATCACCTTGCAGTAAGCAGCTCACGTTGGGTGTTAGTCAACTGGTGTGAGGTGGCATCCGGGGGGGGACAAGACTGAGGACCTCAACAATTGAAATTACGAACAGACAGTCCTCGATGGCGCACTGATTTCTTTCGTTATCCTGGGTGGCTAACCCTCTGTGCAAAACGGACTTTCTTCTCTCCCTCAAAAACTCTTCTTCTTCTCTGAAGTCTCATGACCTTTTGATCCACTTAATATTTTTCCCAATACTCCCTATTCTTAAAAACTTTCTCAGTCCCTAGACAAAAAAATTCCCTTTTCGCGAAACTAAAACCTTCGTAGTAATCTAGATTCGTTACCTGTCATCCCCTGCCTATTGATGCTTCTGGGAGTCTACTCCTTTTCCTGCCTCCTCTTGGACTGGTCCTTTAATAATACTTTGGAGAAAACTGGCGTCCGCCGCTCTCGTCTCTGACAGACTTAAAGAGCAGAAAGGAAGTCAGTATTAAACTTGCCGCCGACACACCAATAATGTTAGAGATCACAGTCATCTGTTAATGTTCTCTTGCCAAAATTGTTCTTTCACTCCTTCTAACCTTCACAGACGCCGTTCTGTTGAAGCATCCTTTAATACACAAGTTTTCTAATATGAATCTTAGTTGTGGCATTTGTCTTGTAAGATCGCCTTTCCTTTCTCATTACGGTGCCACAATGTTCGAAACTTCATGATTAATTGTGACTTGACTTGATCTTTATCTCCTCTCCTTGCCTCTTCTCTTTCACCCCACTACAATTTCCTTTGCCTTTCTTCTCGTCACCCATTCCTAGATAATTGGGTTTTCTTTTTCTGGTCTTTTGGCAGCTTTTTGTCCCACTTTGATTAGGGTTACTTAGCTCTCTTCGTGCTCTCTTTTCTCTTGTGTTATACTGCCTTCACTATTACTTATATACTACTACTACTTCTACTTATACTACTACTACTACTACTACTGTGCTGCTGCTACTACTACTATTACTATTACACTTCACACTACTATCCCGCAATACTACCCCAATACTACTGCTTCCACTTTATTACTATTTCCTCCTCTTGTTACACCACTCTTATCCCCACTCCTGTATCGTATATATTCTTGCCTCCTTCCCTTCGCGCTTGTGTCTCACTAGTTAATGATCCGTGTCAGACTGAGGCGTCGTCATAAGTTTCATTCTATGTGTGGGTTATTTGTGTATAAAGGTTAACCAGCACAACTCAGACCATAACAATTACACCAACACAGCTCACACCAAGACAGTTCACACTATCACAGCTCACACCACCACAGCTTATACCAACAAAGCTCACACCCTGTTCACAGATGATGATGGTATAAACCGTGGTAATAAATACCGACAAGTTGGTTTAGAAAGACACGTAAGCAAACACTATGAACATATTTATTAGAAAACACGTTTTCGGTCTGGGACCTTGATCACTTCTAACATACAGAGGGTTAGGAAAGACATTATATATATAGGCGGTGAGAGTGACGATGTGACGCACGTGACCTGAGGAATGTCATAAAATATAAGAAACATAAGAATGGAGCTACCAGTATAGCAAGGCCTACTGGCCCATGATGAGGCAGGTCCTTATCACAAAACAACTCTACATATGATGAGGCACGGGTAGACGATGAAATGAAAAGTAAAAGGACACAAAGTGCAACTAATGTGACATTTTATTGTGGCAACGTTTCGCTCTCCAGGAGCTTTATCAAGCCATTACAATAACAATACATGACATCAGAGGGTATGTAAAGGTCAGAGTGACGGTGAATACTAGTGAACTAACTGGTACCATTTCGATGTTCACTAGTGGTAGTAAGTAGTAGTAGTAGTGAGTAGTGGTAGTGACAAAAGTAATACAACTATGTAGAGCAATTAATTCGACACCGCCTCAATGAAACACATATACGCCTGTAGGAACGACTACTAAACAACGCTGTGTACAACAACCGAAAATTCCACCAATATCCTTATGAAATTCAGAGAGGGGGCGCACCAATTAGTGATAAAAGAAACTAATTTCCTGCACACGCAAGTGCCTTGAATAGCACTGATCGCTGTTTGAATACAATTAAACAAAAAACGGCAGCTTCACATCTCCTGAAGTCTTAGCAAGAAATCTCCTGAAAACAGTAAACCCATGCCATTCACATAGTCTCCTCCTGTTATCACGCCCCTACACATAAGCACAGAGGACGTGACACTGAAACAACTGTCTCATTCCAGTTTATATTTGTCCAACTATTTTTTATGTTACCCAAGTAATAGCTTTTATATCCTTTTACTCATGTTCGAATTATTGCTCTTCAACATATTGTATTACTTTTGTCACTACCACTATACTACTACTACTACTACAACTAGTGAACATCGAAATGGTACCTCACTAGTAATCACCTCACATGAAGCCTTTATATACCTCTGTGTCCATGTATTGTTTGTAATGGCTTGATTAAAGCTCCTGGGTGAGAGCGAAACGTGCCAATAAATGTCACATTAGTTGCAATTGTGTCCTTTTACTTTACCATATGTGGTTAATACTACCAACTCCTCCCCTACCTTACAGACCGCATGAAAACCCGCCCTTTGATGCTCCCCTGTGTTGGTCCCTCCCCCCCCCCCGGCCCCCCACCCCCCCCCCCCACCCTTCGTGACTGCTTAAGTATCATGTATGCCAATGTTTTTGAAATTTTGTAGTTTCACAGTGTCATACATGATAACTTAGCCAGCATCTAACCTCAAACAAACACAGGAGTCACATGATTTCATCGTCTACCCGTCCTCATCATAGGAAGAGGTTGGTTTTGATAAGTGACCTGCCTCGCCAGTGGGCCAGTAGGCCTTCTACAGTCGTTCCCTCCCATTTCTTATGTCTCATAATATTCCTTATGACATTCCTCAGGTCACGTGCGTTCAAATCTCACTCTCCGCCTATATATATAATGTCTTTCTACATCTGTTTGTTAGAAGTGACAATGGTCCCAGGACCGAAACGTTGTATGTGTTTTGTAGAGTCTTAATATATTGCTCTTAGTGTTTGCTTAAGGGTCTTTCCCAAACAACAGATGATGATACAATTGAGAGGAGAATACATACAGGAGTAGGATCAGAAAGACTACAAATGGATCTGGACAAGGTGCAAGTAAGATTGGTATGACAAGCGGCAATATTGGCAATTTAAGCTCAGCAATGCAAAGTCATGAACACCTGGGAGAATGGGGAAAAGTCGGTCGGAACAGCTGTACAGGGCTCGGGGGACAAAGCTTCGAACCCTCCCAGAAAGAGATGGATTCCGAGGTGAAACTCAGCGTCCGAGCATTTCACCTAGGCACAGAAACAGAGTAACCGCTGCCAGCGAATTCGAGACTGGCAAATTTAAAGATAGATTTCAGGTCCTCCACAACAAAGAGGTATTAACGACCTTACAACACTAACATATGTCAGGTCTAGCTTATGCTAAAGTAAAAGACACAAGTGAACTAATGGAACTTTTATTGTGGCAAACCGTTTCGCTCTCCAGGAGCTTTAATCAAGCCATTACAAACAATACATGGACAAGAGGGCAATATAAAGGCTAAGAGTGAGGTGAAATACTAGGACGGTACCATTTTCGATGTTCACTATTGCGTAGTAAAGTAGTACGAAGTAGTTAAGTAGTAGTAGTAGTAAGTGGTAGTGACCAAAAGTAATAAAAAATATGGTAGAGCATTTAATTCGTACATTGAATGTACAAAGGATATAAGAAAGCTATTTCTTGGGTAACATAAAAAATAGGTGGACAAATATAAACTGGAATGACGCGGCAGCGTGTTTTCAGTGTTCACTCTCTGTGGCTATGTGTAGTATATCAGGAGAGACATATTGATGGCAGGGTTTACTGTTTTCAGGAGGATTCTTGCCTAGACTTCGGTGCGATAGGATGGTTGAAGCTGCCGTTGTTTTGTTTAATTGTATTCGAAACAGCGATCAGTGCTGCTGATTCAAGCACTTGGTTGTGCGGATATAGTTTTTTTATCACTAATTGGGCACGTCTCTGAATTTCATAAGATGATTGCTTTCAGGATGGAATCTTCGGTGTTGTACACATGGAGATTGTTTAAGTTGTCATTCTTCTAACATGAGTTTATGTGTTCATTGTGGCGGGTGTCGAGCAGTTTCTTTCTGTTTCACCCTACGTAGATCTTGTCACAGCATCCACAGGGTATAGTGTAAAACTCCTGCATTGACTGGTTCGTGCTGGTTTTGGGTTTTGTCCTGGTAGGCCTTTATTGAAAGTAGTAGAAGCGAGGCGGGACATCTGGTGTTAGCTTGTCCAACCAGTACTTTTGAGACGTTTAGTGCAAAACTGGATGTTGGGAAGAATTATAAACTTTGTTGGGGGGACGCGGTGTTGGATGCGTGGAGTCAGATTTGCAAGATCTGATAGAGCTCTTTTCTTGCAGTCTTGATGAATAAAAAGAAGGAAATTGTATACTAGTGAATGTTTGGTGAATGTAAGTACATTCCTCGTCAGAACAATCAGGACTACAACAATTCGGTCTATGCTCTTAGGAAAACGTTGATGATGCCTTCTTTTGGTCTTGGTATCTTGACTGGAATAGAAGTGATAGGGAGATCTATTTTTATTGGTGGGTTTCGATTAAAACTTGAAATCTTAGGTTGGTTCGTTACTTTGTGAATGGAGGACGGTCGAGGAAAGGTAGCTTGTCATTGGATCTTATTCTAGTGTACAACTGAATCGATGGGCTTCAACTGGCGTGTGCCTTGCTCCTGAAGATCCCGTACATCAAAACGTTTTGTGTTGGATTGGTTTGAAAAACCGCACAAGTGGAAGCTTGAGCACACTTATGCAGCATGTAGGGAATCTTTAATTCTGGAAACGTTTCGCCACACAGTGGCTTCTTCTGTCCTATACACCTTTGGACAAGACCTACTTCGACTTGTGGATGGTACTACCACTATGATCCCGCCTCCGGTTGCTTTCAAGTCACCCACTACAGTATATAAAGCCCACGTCTACGGCCCTTTGCTGTAACATTCTACAAGATTGTTGGAACTGAACCACATCGACCTCCAGGCTGTGGGACTGATTACCTCATTATCCTCTTCCTTACGCCTTCCTCTTTGTATTGGACCTGATGATGCCCATGTGTGGCGAAACGTTTCCTGATAAAGATTTCCCACATGCTCATAAAGTGTCTCAATCTCAACTTGTCGGTTTTTCAAACCATTCCATCACAACTGTCAGACACTGCTCAGCATCATGGATCTCTTACAAAGAACTTCTTCAACGCTTGTTCTCAACCTTTGGACAAAGACCTACTTCGAATCAGGGGATGGTACTCCACTATGATCCGCCTCCGTCTGCTTCAAGTCACCTCACTACAGTATATAAGCAACGTCTACGGCCTATGCTGTACATTCTACCAAGATTGCATGGGACTGAAAAAAACATCGAATCCAGGCTGAGGGACTGATTAACTCATTCACTCTCCTTATCCTTACGCCTTCCTCTTTGTATTGCGACTGATGTAAGCCACCTGTCTGTGGCGAAACGTTGCCTGAATTAAAGATTCCCACAGCTGATAGTGTCTCAATCTTCAATCAAACGTTTGGAGTTATTACGAAGGTACATCGTCCACGTAACGTAACCAAGTGACGCTCTGATAAGGGATGATGTTGGCGAACGTGCTTCGCGAACTATAGGTGTTCCATGTAATAAGTTGGCTAGGACGGCCACTCTATTGGGGACCCCATTCCATTTGCCGTAGGTTTGTTTGTAGAGCTTGTCATTGAAGGAAAAACAGTTGAAGTGTCCTAAACACAGACCGTTCAATTCAAGATCAAACAAAAATCTCCGGGAGCGCCCTCTAAAGGAAATTAACGGTCCTGGTCTGACATTACGTCGCTAGAAATCCTCCCCCCCCCTATGGCTTTTTTGGGTAGGCCCGCTACTTTTGTGAGCAGGGAAGTCACATCACAAAATGAATCACTTTATTTACTTGTTACGGATGAGAGGTTTAACGGATGCGGTTGAGAAGGTCGCCCCTGAGTGTTTAGATGATGAGGGCTGATGGTCACCAGAAGGCGGAATGATGTTTGGCAAGAACTCCGGCTAGTATGTGCTGTGGTGCACTGCTTTTATGGTCGTGATTGCGTTTCTGAGAAGGGAATATTGTGTTTATGGGTCTTGCCGGTTTCCTAAACCATAAATGTGTGCTGGTTAGGGTTTGCTTCGTGTAACACAAGTTACAGATGTTTCTTCCACTTCTCTAGTGCGTTTTTTGAGTGTTATTTGTCTGGTTTTGTATTAGAAGTCTTTGCCGTGAGCGCATCTCCCACTGTTGAGTGCTGGATGGGTCGTACGTTAAGGATTTGATCATTCAAAAGGGTCCATCATTTTAAGTGTTGTATTCACTGTGTTGAGTATATGACGACTCACCTCCTTTGTCGGCGGTGGTGGGACGATACATGTTGAGCGTGTCGTTGGCGAGGCCTTAAGGGCAGTGATGTATTTTCTTCTAGGAAGATAGAAGAAGGTTCTCATAAAGAGCTGCAGTGAGATGGCCTGTATATAACTCCTTTTGGACAGGTTGCTGTCACTGTGTCTATGGTTTCTGGTAACAAGATTGAGTTGTAGTTAGGGTTTGGTATGTTGGTGAGTAAATTTGAGTTCCCAGACTCAGGTGGCTGTTGTCTCGTAGTCGGTTTAATGGTGACGTGTCCGAATAAGTTAGTTAATATCAGGGATTCGCGTCCATCTTTTCCTCCTTCCTCGACTGTTAGTGCCGAGGTACTGAATTTTGCGATTGAGGTTTGATCTTCTGTTGCGAGGTTAGGCTAGTGGTGACTGTGCTGAGAATATGCTCAGCAGTGTCGGTTGGTCTATCTGAAGACTGGCCCTCATATTCCTTGCAGTTTCAAAGGTTTCCTTGCGATGTTGAAAGTTCTTCGGCACATTCGTTACAGTAAGCTTGGGTAGACTTGGAGAGAAGCGGGTGCTTGGAGTTGGCGAGTTGTGCAGGAGTAGTAATTAGGGATCACCCTTCTCTGCCAGGCAATCTTGATAGGATAATTGTGTCCGTTCGCGATAGCTATTAGTGAGCACGAAGTAAGGGTGTCCAAATAACGTCTGCATGAATGTCAATCTATGTTGCCGTGTGTCGACCAGATTGTAATAAAGTTGGTAGTATTACCGACAATATGTAAGTTAATAGGGACAAATAAGTGCAAACTAATGTGACATGTATGGTGGCATATTCGTTTCGGATACCCCTCCAGAGAGCTTTATCAAGCCCATTACAAACAAAATACTTGGACACAGAAGGGTATTTTAAAGGCTCCGCAGAGTAGTGTGATTACTAGTGAGGTACCATTTCGATGTTCATCTAGTGGTAGTAGTAGTAAGTAGTAGTAGTATGTGTAGTGGAGATGTCAAAGTAATTACAATATGGTAGGCAATTAATTCGATACATGAGTTTTTCTTACTTTTTCCTTGTGCTTTTAAAAGGATATAAAAGCTATTACTTGGGATAACATTAAAAATAGGTTGGACAAATATAAACTGGTTATGACGGGCAGCTGTTTCTGTGTTCACTTCTGTTGCTTTGTGTAGTTATCAGGAGTGGACTATGGATGGCAGGGTTATACTGTTTTCAGGAGGATTCTGCTCAAGACTTCGGAGGATGGTGAAGCTGCCGTTCGTTTTGTTTTTTAAATTGTATTGGAAACAGACGTTCAGTGCTGATCAAGGCTCTTGCGTGTGCGGAATGTAGTTTCTTTTATCACTAATTGGGCCGTCTCTGCGTTACAATTTCCTTTTTTTTTCACCATAGTCTGCAAGAAATGAGCTCTTCAGACCATCACTTCATACAAGCATCCAACATCCGCCCGCAACAATAGTTATAATTCTTTCCCAAACAGCAAGGTTGCCAACCTAAACGTCTCTACAAAGTACTTTCACTTAAGCACTTAAATCTCCAGAGTCGCCATCGCTCACTCTACTATAAAATGGTTACTAAATACCGACAGGTTGTTAGGTAAGAAACATATGCATACTTTTAGTATCTTATTATGAAACGTTTCGCCTACACAGTAGGCTTCTTCAGTCAATACAGAAAAGTTGATAGAGCAGAAGATACTTGAAGACGATGTAATATGTCCATCACCCTTAGAAGTGTTTGAGCGTCGTGGTCAGTCCTACAGTCTGGAGATAGAGCCATTGGTTCCCAAAAAGTATGTAACAATTTGAGAAGAACCTAGTGTCCGGATGAGATTTGCTTTTTTTTTAGCGCCCAAAAGGTGAGACGTAGGCCACTAGGTACTGAGGTAAGAACTCAGATGTTGAAAGGTCAGGGTCCCTCATCTAATACAGCCCCTCTACAATAGTGGTAGTGGTTAAAGTTGATTGCAGGTCGGGTACAAGATACCGTGTGTTGCAGTGTCTGTCAGTATTTGTTTTTTATATTTAATGGTTTGGATTCATTGTCTGGTCCCTTTCATGTTTTAATTGATATTTTTTTTTCCTCGAATTCCTTTTGTCTGGTAGTTTGCTTTACTTGATAATATGGTTTTTTCTCTTTTTATTTTTTGTTTATTTGATTTGTTTTCCCTTAATTTGTAGTCATTTGTATTATGCTCTTTTTCTCTATATTTTCTTTGGATTTTGATTTGTTAAAGTTTTGTTGTGTACCCATCTGTTTGGCTGCTAATTTTGTTTAATCTGTCTTTATATTCATTAATTTTTTCCTGATATTCAATTTTTCTTTTGTTTTTTTTATTATTGTGCTTACAAAAATTGAACATAAAATGACCTAAACACAAGGGTTATCTTTGCGTTTTTTGTTGCTTTTTTTTGTTGCAGACCTCGATAACTTCGACTAACTTCCACTAGTGAGGTGGGTGATGGATTTTGACGAGGGATCCTGACCTGTCAACATCTTGACCGTTCTTAACTCTCCTTGTGGCCTACGTCTCACTCCCTTGGCGATATAAAAAAGATCCATCCTGTCACTTTATTCTCCATATTGATTTCATACTTTGGAACTAATCGCTCTTCTCCAGACTCTGAGCGGGATCTGACCACCTCACAAACTTTAAGGGTGGATGGGACTGATTACTATCGTCTTCAAGTATCTTTCTGCTTCTATCAACTTTCAGATACTCGACTGAGAAGCCCTACTGTGTAGGCGAAAACGTATCAAAATAATGATACCTAACTGTTGCTTATGTGTCTTACCTTACAATCTGATCGGTATTTATACCATTTTAATGTTCATTCTGCAGGACACTGAAACACAAGGGTATCTTGGTTCGACCTTCTACTCTTGACACCTCTACTAGTGAGAACGGCTTGGGTTCTGAGAAGGGACCGGCCCTCCAAATCAACTTACGTCTCAACCTCTGGAACTATATAAGGCCCGATTCTGTCACTTCAACTTCATATTGTTTCAGGACAACGGGAACATGATTTATCCAGACTGGGGGGAAAGGGACTGACCACCTCAAAACTTTAAGGGTGATGGACTGAATTACATCGCTCTTCAAGTATTTCTGACTTCTCTTTCAACTTTTCTGTACTTCGATGAGAAGCCTACTGTGTAGGCGACGCCCCCCCCAAAAAACCCCCCTTTCAAATAAAGATATCCGATCAAATGTATGCATATGTTGTCTTACCTAACAATCTGTCGGTATTTTATTACCATTTTAATGTTTTTCTGTTACTTGCTGAAGAAAAGAAGCCTACTGTGTAGGACGAAACCGTTTCATAATAAAATACTAAATGTTGCATATGTGTCTTACTCAACATACCGTCGGTATTTTATACCAGTTTAAGGTTCTAATCTGTCAGACACTGCAACACAAGGGTTATCTTGGTACAGACTGCAATCAACTTCTCGACACTTACTATAGTGAGATGGGGCTGGATTTTGAGAGGGACTGACCTGTCAACATCTGAGCTTCTTCCTTCCTAGTGGCCCTACGTCTCACCTCTTGGCGCTATAAAAAAAGCTCCTCATCCTGTCACTTCTTCTCCATATTGGTTTCATACTTTTGGAACATGCTCTTCTCCAGACTGAGGGCACTGTACCACTTCAAAAATTTTAAGGGTGATGGAACTGATTCCATCGTCTTCCAAAGTATCTTCTGCTTCTATCAACTTTCTGTACTTGAAGAAGAAGCCTACTGTTGTAGGGAAACGATTTCATAATATAGATACTAAATGTTGACATTGTGTTTCTTACTAACATCTGCTCCTACCCTCTCATACTACTTCAATAAGGATCTAACCAGGGCACACAAAACCCAGAACACCACGATCCAGTCATTGCAGGAGTTTACTCTATACCCTGTGGAGGCTGTGACAAGATCTACGTAGGTGAAAACAGAAAGGGAAACCTCGACACCCGCCTCAATGAAACACATATTCGCACTGTAGGAACGACTAACTTCCGATCTAACGCAATGTGTACAACCACCGAAATTCACCAATCATCTTATGAAATTCAGGAGGACGCCCAATTAGTGATAAAAGAAACTAATTCCGCCGCACCGCAAGTGCCCTTGAATCAGAAAACTGATCGCTGTTTCGAATACAATAAACAAAACAACGGCAGCTTCACCCATCTCCGATGTCTCTTAGCAAGAATCCACTACCTGAAAAACAGTACAACCCTGCCATTACATAGTCTCTCTGATATAATACACAAAGCACAGTAAGTGAACACTGAAACAAGCTGCCTCATTCGTTTATATTTGTCCAACCTATTTTTTATGTTACCCAAGTAATAGCTTTTATATCCTTTTACTCATGTACGAATTACATTTGCTCTTCCATAATGTTTTACTTTTGCCTTACATACTACTACTACTACTACTACACTCGTTGAACATTCGAAATGGTACTCACTTAGTATTCACTCACTATGAGCATTTATATTACCTCTTCTGTGTCCATGTATTGATTGTTAATGGCTTGATAAAGCTCCTGGAGAGTGAAACTTGCCACAATACAATGTTCACATTAGTTGCAAGTGTGATCCTTTTTACTTTTCACTATTGTCGGTAATTCTACCAACTTTATTACAGGTCTAGCTTAGCGTATGCAGCGCCAGTATGGAACCCGCATGTAACAAAGCATGAAAAGAAGCTGGAAAAATCGTAAAGGTTTGCAGCGAAACTAGTCCTAGAACTGAGGGGAATACGAACTATGAGTAGAGGCTGAGAAGCCAAACCTGACGACTCTAGCGGAGAGGATCAAAGATGACATGATTACTACGTACAAAAATACTGAAAGAAATTGGCAGGGAGGGCAGGAAGTCTGAGTGGCGGGTCACAGGTACAGTGCTAGTCACGGCATTATGCTGGGTGAGCGCCCCGGCATAATGCCGTGACGAAAATCAAAGGACCCTACCATACGAGGGGTCTTTTTCGACTGTGCATTATGTCTGGGTAGCAGCTGTTAGCTGGACGTCACGGCCTGCGCCAACCACTCCACAGTGACTCTTAGTGTTCAAGTGGCTGCTGTGTGAGAGGATGTGTTGCACTATTTGTCTATCCGCCCATCTATTGTCCGATGATTCCCTTTGGTTTTTGGGGCTATACATGTTTGATTATGTGTAAAAAGGAAGTCTTCAACATCCTAGCTAGAGACTATAGAGCTCAAACTCTTAAGGGGTTTCACCAAAACTGGGCACAAGGGACGAAAGAAATGTGGAGAATGTTGGCTGTGTGTGAGCGTTCAGTGAGGAACTGGTGCAGCGTTTCAAGGCTCGTTCCCCCCCCCCCCCCCCCCCCCCCCCTGGCGCTCGTGTGGAGTTACCATCATGTCAACCTCTGCCCTGGCCCCTCGAAGAAGACATCTGTTGGTACCTTAAAATGTGCTAAGGAAGAAGTATAGAGAGTTAACCTAGATAACTGCTAGAGGACTGAAAGAAAGAACCCACATCTCTCAGAGGTGTCTGTTTATAGAATAAGATAAGATTTTTCGTCGGATTTTTAACCACCGGAGGGTTCAGCCAACAGGATAAACCCATGAAAAGTCAGGCCGTCATTCGAGGACTAACTTATTCCATTGGGGTCCTTAATCCTTGTCCCCAGGATGCGACCCACACACAGTCGATTAACCACCAGGTACCTATTTGCTGACTAGGTGAACAGGACAACAGGACCCGTAAGGAAAAAAACTGTCGATAATGTTTCCACCGCCGGGAATCGAACCCGGGCCAGGTTAAGAAACGATCCTCTCAAAGCCACAGAAGGAAACGTAGGATGGACTCTTGTGCAAAGAAATATCTTCACTGAGAATCCTCAACAGTGGTTTGAAGTACTTTGGCAAGTGATGAAGCATCCTTCACAGTCACCTGGAAATCGTGAGGGGGCATGTGTACCGGCCACAGTTAGTGGCCCGCTAGACCTCACGCTACACCTTGTGGGACCACCAATCACATCAGACTCGCCCATGGTTTGGGGGTATTTATCAGTGTCAGAGTGTTGGTGAACTCATTGTGCTTCCAAAGCCAGTTTATGAACCAGTACATATTTACTGGAGTTATTGTGTAACAATTTACCCGCTGGGTTTTGGCAAAGACGTAGGTGGGCTACTGGTTTCTTTATACGTGACGGTACACCGTTGTCACTCCGCCAAATCTGTTAGTCAGTCGGCTTAAGGACTGTGAAATGAGTTCTTTTAAATCAACGGGCCAGGCAATTCTGTCCTCGGCGTGGAGGCTGCTCTACATGAGGGCATGGAATAATATACCTCCACAAACCTCCAAGATATTGTTCTGTTGAGTCTCTCCTACATGGCTGAGCGAACGTGGATTTAAGCTTAAAGGACGCTGCAACCAAGTATTTAAAAACTCAGTATATATATATTATATTTTATATATTATTTTATAATATATTATATATATATATAAATATACATAACACATCATGTCCCCATATTATAATCTTTCTGGGCTATGATGTTTGTGTTTTGGATAGTGTATGGGGACAGGGGCCGGCATATTGCCGTGACTAGCAAGCGTACACGAGGCGGTCACACTGGGAGTTTACAAATCACACGATAAAGTCACAGAGATGTTAGAAATACTTCTGTACCCCCCAGAGGGGTTTAGGAATTTGGGGAAGACCTACCAAAGTGGTTGAGCAGAATCCATACATATCTTTAAGAATAGGTATGATGGGGCTTACGCACCAAGGAGAGTAAAACCTGTCGCGGCCTACAAAAGGGGGGGTAGGGTGAGGAGAAACCCCTGCAACCACAATTAGTTAATAAAATTTCACCCAACACAGCTGACACCAGTGCAGCTGACCCCCACACAATCTGGATCACGCTTCCCCCAACTTTGCCTCACCCCAATCAATATATTTCACCCCAAACAAGCTCCCGCATAGTTCCCCAGCCAGTACACATCAACACAGTCCCCCCAACAAATCCCGATCTCAAAAACAAGAAGGCAGAAGCAGAGGAAATGAAAGAGGAGGTTTGAGGTAGATAATACAAAGTTCAAGGTGTAGAGCCAGAAAGGGGGGGGCAGAAGGGGCAAGCAAGCTTTTACGGGAAAAACTCTCAGGAAAAAAGGAAGTGAAGGAGATAAGGGAAAAAAGCAAAGCAAAAGAAAAAAAAGACACTGAGTCTAGGGAAAGGAATGACAGGAGGAAGGAGGTGGGCCCCTGAGTATCCCTTATCTCTGGAAGATGGGGGTATTTTAAATAATGAAATACTGGAAAAAAGGAAAAAAGGGTTTATAAATTAATTGACATACAGGTCTGAGGCTGAAGCGGCAAATTTTAGGGATAAGGAATACACAAGGAACAAAAACATGACAATCAAACGCCCCGCATTGAAACGGGGACGAGATAGGACTTGAGAAGGAAAAAAATTGTTTTAGGGGGCACCAAAATATGTATGTGTACCTCGCCGGGACAGAAAGTTCAGGAGAGGGAACAACAGTTGTAGACGGCAAAAAACAAGTGAAACAGTGCAGGTGCAGAACCCCTGCCTCCCGGGGTACACTACACTGACCTCCCAGTGGATACTCTGCCTCGGCGAATATCAAGGTCCCCCAACCCTTTATCTCACTAAAAAAGAAAACTCAAAAAAAAATACCCTCCCCCATCCTCCTCCAACGTAGCCCCACTCCTATTCCCAACCAGTACGGGATCCTTTCTCACAACGACCCTGCTGAAGTCCCCAATTCCTTCTTCCCTTTGTTCCCCATCCACCCTCATCCACCCCCACAGGCTTATCTCTTTCCAGTACAGATTCCATCCACACAACTAGCCCTTACCCTCACTCCTCAACGTCCACCCTCCCCAATACCCACGTCTGACACATGGACGAGACCCAGGAGAACAGAACCCCCAAAATATTAACACAGTAACATAAAGGAAGCTGATAGTGTAGCATACCAATGTAGATGGGATAACAGATAAGAGTGATGAATGGAAAGAGTGAATTTTGAAGGCATCCCAAGACGCTGTAGTAATAAGAGAGACTAAGCTCACAGAGGCGATTACAGATGCGGTTTTCCCAAAAGGATGTCAGATAATGAGAAAGGATACAGGAAACAGAGCAGATGGAAGAGTAGCACTGTTGATCGGGAACCAGTGGACATTGCAGGTGATGAACAGAATAAACGGAGAGGGGATGAATAGCTACATAATAAGGACACTCAGAACTGGGAGAGCCTAGTTGATATTAACAGTGAGGTATAACCCACTGCTCAACAGCAAGAGACCAAGACAGAACTATGAGGACAAAAAGAGGGCAATGATGACCACAGTAGCAGAGGTAGTTAGAAGTGCCGACAAGAGCAGTGCAAAACTACTGATTATGGGAAACTTTAACCACAAGGAAACAGTATGGATAGGAAACATGGAGTCTAAGCTGTTGGAGGTAGTAATAGAAAAGTTCGTGTTAATTCATCAGAAACAACTAGGGAGAGAGGAGGTGACTAACCAGCGACAATGGCCCTTATACTGTTCACTTTAAGTATCTCTGCTGCAGAGAACATTGAATCTGAGAGCCCAGTTGGTGCTAGCAACCACACAGTGCTTAGGTTCGATAATTTTGTGGAAGTGAACGTGGTAAGAAAGACAGAGTATGAAGAAGGGGACAAACCTGACTTCAGAATAAAAGACTATGATGGTATGTGAAAATTCCTGGATAGAATGAGATGGAAAGAAAGCTAGAGGGAAAGACAGCAAACAGAGCATGTAACTGGAAAGTTTCGGGAGGCAGGGGAGAAATTCATACCCAGAAGCAGAAGATACAAAGGCAAGGACAATATGAGCCCAAGATTCACATAGAGGTGCAAGGAGGTAAAAGCTAAAAGTACAAGAAAGTGGAAGACATATTGGCAGAAAAATATGCCAGAGAATAAGGAAGGAAGCAGATGAACCGGAAATGGTTGTGAGTGGGTAGGCAGTGAGGCTGAATGGCAATTTGAAAATGCCATAGCATCAAAAGCCAAATCTGAGCCAAAGTTATTGTACATCCACATCAAAGAGAAGACAACTGTGAGGGATCACGAAAAAAGGCTGAAGAAGGAAGGGAAGGAGGTGATGATCTAGAAATTATCAGGAAGTCTGTGAGGAGCTGAACAAAAGATTTAGGGAGGTATTCTCAGCGGAATTAGGAACGTTGCCAGAAGAGGGCTAGAGGATTTAAACCTGACGATACTAGAGGACAGAAGGACCAGAGGTGACATGATTACGACGTATAGAATACTGAGAGGAACTGGCAAGGTGGACAGGGAGAGTGTATCGGTGAGGCGGGCTTCAGGTACACGAAATCAGAACTGGAAGTCAAAAACCCATATGAATCACAGGGATGTTAGGAAATACTTCTTTAGTCTTAGAGTGGCCAGAAAGTGGAAAGACCTATATAGCAATGTGACAGAGGCAGAATCCATACATAGTTTCAAAAACAGATATGATGGGGTTTACGCAGCCAAGAGAGTAAAATCAGTAGCAACCAGCAGAGAGGCGGGACCAGGAGCTGAGACTCGACCGCTGCAACCACAATTAGGTGAGCACAATTAAGTAAATACAGCTCACCCCAACATTACTCACAACAACACAACTCACAGCAACAACATCATTATCTACCTAATTCAGGTACAATTTGACATTTAATTCTGTGTTATTTTTTACTGGACTCTGGACTATGACTACACTCGGCATACATATGTGAACGTTGATCCTCTACACACCTGAGTGTCGTGGGCGACGAGTCTCCTGTCACCTGAGTGTCGTGGGCGACGAGTCTCCTGTCACTTGAGTGTCGTGGGCGACGAGTCTCCTGTCACCTGAGTGTCGTGGGCGACGAGTCTCCTGTCACCTGAGTGTCGTGGGCGACGAGTCTCCTGTCACCTGAGTGTCATGGAAGAGGAGTCTCCTGTCACCTGAGTGTCGTGGACGACGAGTCTCCTGTCACTTGAGTGTCATGGAAGACGAGTCTCCTGTCACCTGAGTGTCATGGAAGACGAGTCTCCTGTCACCTGAGTGTCGTGGACGACGAGTCTCCTGTCACTTGAGTGTCATGGAAGACGAGTCTCCTGTCACCTGAATGTAGTGGGCGACGAGGGCTCTGTCACCTGAATGTAGTGGGGGGACGAGTCTCCTGGTTTACCTGAATGTCGTGGGCGACGAGTCTCCTGTCACTTTGAGTGTCGGGGCGACGAGTCTCCCGTCACCCCGAGTATCGTGGGGGGACGAGTCTCCTGTCACCTGAGTGTCGTGGACGACGAGTCTCCTGTCACCTGAGTGTCGTGGGCGACGAGTCTCCTGTCACCTGAGTGTCGTGGGCGACGAGTCTCCTGTCACCCGAGTGTCGTGGGCGACGAGTCTCCTGTCACCCGATGGGCGTGGGCGACGAGTCTCCGTCACCTGAGTGTCGTGGGCGACGAGTCTTCTGTCACCTGAGTGTCGTGGGCGACGAGTCTCCTGTCCCCCTGAGTGTCGTGGGCGACGAGTCTCTGTCACCTGAGGTCGTGGGCGACGAGTCTCCTGTCACCTGACTGTCGTGGGCGACGAGTCTCCTGTACCTGAGTTTTCGTGGGCGACGGGTCACCTGTCACCTGAGTGTCGTGGGCGACGAGTCTCCTGTCACCTGAGTGTCGTGGGCGACGAGTCTCCTGTCACCTGAGTGTCGTGGGCGACGAGTCTCCTGTCACCTGAGTGTCGTGGGCGACGAGTCTCCTGTCACTGAGTGTCGTGGGCGACGAGTCTCTGTCACCTGAGGGTGTCGTGGACGACGAGTCTCCTGTCACCTGAGTGTCGTGGGCGGGCGAGTCTCTGTCACCTGAGTGTCGTGGGCGACGAGTCTCCTGTCACCTGAGTGTCGTGAGCGACGAGTCTCCTGTCACCTGAGTGTCGTGGGCGACGAGTCTTCTGTCACTTGAGTGTCGTGGGCGACGAGTCTCCTGTCACCTGAGTGTCGAAGGCGACGAGTCTCCTGTCACCTGAGTGTCGTGGGCGACGAGTCTCCTATCACCTGAGTGTCGTGGACGACGAGTCTCCTGTCACCTGAGTGTCGTGAACGACGAGTCTCCTGTCACCTGAGTGTCGTGGGCGACGAGTCTCCTGTCACCTGAGTGTCGTGTGGCGAAAGAGATTCCTGTCACCTGATTTTCGTGGACGACGAGGGCTCCTGTCACCTGAGTGTCGTGGACGACGAGTCTCCTGTCACCAGAGTGTCGTGGGCGACGAGTCTCCTGTCACCTGAGTGTCGTGGGCGACGAGTCTCCTGTCACCCGAGTGTCGTGGGCGACGAGTCTACTGTCACCTGAGTGTTGTGGGTGACGAGTCTCCTGTCACCTGAGTGTCGTGGACCCACGAGTCTCCTGTCACCTGAGTGTCGTGGGCGACGAGTCTCCTGTCACCTGAGTGTCGTGGGCCACGATTCTCCTGTCACCTGAGTTTCGTGGGCGCGAGTCCCTGTCACCTGAGTGTCGTGGGCGACGAGTCTCCTGTCAAACCCGAGTGTCGTGGGCGACGGTCTCCTGTCACCCGAAGTGTCGTGAGCGACGAGTCTCCTGTCACCTAAGTGTCGTGGGCGACGACTCTTTTTGTCACCTGAGTGTCGTGGGGGGACGAGTCTCCTGTCACCTGAGTGTCGTGGGCGACGAGTCTTTCCCGTCACCTGAGTGTCGTGGGCGACGAGTCTCCTGTCACCTGAGTGTCGTGGACGACGAGTCTCCTGTCACCTGAGTGTCGTGGGCGACGAGTCTCCTGTCACCTGAGTGTCATGGAAGAGGAGTCTCCTGTCACCTGAGTGTCGTGGACGACGAGTCTCCTGTCACTTGAGTGTCATGGAAGACGAGTCTCCTGTCACCTGAATGTAGTGGGTGACGAGTCTCCTGTCACCCGAGTGTCGTGGGCGACGAGTCTCCTGTCACCTGAGTGTCGTGGGCGACGAGTCTTCTGTCACCTGAGTGTCGTGGGCGACGAGTCTCCTGTCACCTGAGTGTCGTGGGCGACGAGTCTCCTGTCACCTGAGTGTGTGGGCGACGAGTCCCCCTGTCACCTGAGTGTCGTGGGTGACGAGTCTCCTGTCACCTGGTGTCGTGGGGCCCACGAGTCACCTGTCACTGAGTGTCGTGGGCGACGAGTCTCCCGTCACCTTTAGTGTCGTGGGCGACGAGTCTCCTGTCACCTGAGTGTCGTGGGCGACGAGTCTCCTGTCACCTGAGTGTCGTGGGCGACGAGTCTCCTGTCACCTGAGTGTCGTGGGCGACGAGTCTCCTGTCACCTGAGTGTCGTGGACGACGAGTCTCCTGTCACCTGAGTGTCGTGGGCGACGAGTCTCCTGTCACCTGAGTGTCGTGGGCGACGAGTCTCCTGTCACCTGAGTGTCGTGAGCGGGCGAGTCCTCCTGTCACCTGAGTGTCGTGGGCGACGAGTCTTCTGTCACTTGAGTGTCGTGGGCGACGAGTCTCCTGTCCCCTGAGTGTCGTAGGCGACGAGTCTCCTGTCACCTGAGTGTCGTGGGCGACGAGTCTCCTGTCACCTGAGTGTCGTGGACGACGAGTCTCCTGTCACCTGAGTGTCGTGAACGACGAGTCTCCTGTCACCTGAGTGTCGTGGGCGACGAGTCTCCTGTCACCTGAGTGTCGTGGGCGACGAGATTCCTGTCACCTGAGTGTCGTGGACGACGAGTCTCCTGTCACCTGAGTGTCGTGGACGACGAGTCTCCTGTCACCAGAGTGTCGTGGGCGACGAGTCTCCTGTCACCTTTAGTGTCGTGGGCGACGAGTCTCCTGTCACCCGAGTGTCGTGGGCGACGAGTCTCCTGTCACCTGAGTGTTGTGGGCGACGAGTCTCCTGTCACCTGAGTGTCGTGGGCGACGAGTCTCCTGTCACCTGAGTGTCGTGGGCGACGAGTCTCCTGTCACCTGAGTGTCGTGGGCCACGAGTCTCCTGTCACCTGAGTTTCGTGGGCGACGAGTCTCCTGTCACCTGAGTGTCGTGGGCGACGAGTCTCCTGTCACCTGAGTGTCGTGGGCGACGAGTCTCCTGTCACCCGAGTGTCGTGAGCGACGAGTCTCCTGTCACCTGAGTGTCGTGGGCGACGACTCTTCTGTCACCTGAGTGTCGTGGGCGACGAGTCTCCTGTCACCTGAGTGTCGTGGGCGACGAGTCTCCTGTCACCTGAGTGTCGTGGGCGACGAGTCTCCTGTCACCTGAGTTCGTGGAGACGAGTCTCCTGTCACCTGAGTGTCGTGGGCGACGAGTCTCCTGTCACCTGAAATGTCGTGGACGACGAGTCTCCTGTCACCTGAGTGTCGGGGGGGGGACGGTCTCCTGTCACCTGAGTGTCGTGGACGACGAGTTCCTGTCACCTGAGTGTCGTTGGGCGACGAGTCTCTTGTCACCTGAGTGTCGTGGAGACGAGTCTCCTGTCACCTGAGTGTCGTGGGCGACGAGTCTCCCGTCACCTGAGTGTCGTGGACGACGAGTCTCCTGTACCCCGAGTGTCGTGGGCGACGAGTTCTCCTGTTTACCTGAGTGTCGTGGGCGACGAGTCTCCTGTCACCTGAGTGCGTGGACGACGAGTCTCCTGTCACCGAGTGTCGTGGGCGACCCAGTCTCCTGTCACCTGAGTGTCGTGGGCGACGAGTCTCCTTGTCACCTGAGTGTCGTGGCGGGCGAGTCTCCTGTCACCTGAGTGTCGTGGACGACGAGTCTCCTGTCACCTGAGTGTCGGGGGACGAGTCTCCTGTCACCTGAGTGTCGTGGACGACGAGTCTCCTGTCACCTGAGTGTCGTGGGCCCACGAGTCTCCTGTCACCTGAGTGTCGTGGACGACGAGTCTCCTGTCACCTGAGTGTCGTGGGCGACGAGTCTCCTGTCACCTGAGTGTCGTGGACGACGAGTCCCTGTCACCTGAGTGTCGTGGGCGACGAGTCTCCTGTCACCTGAGTGTCGTGGGACGACGAGTTCCTGTCACCTGAGTGTCGTGGGCGACGAGTCTCCTGTCACCTGAGTGTCGTGGGGCGGGCGAGTCTCCTGTCACCTGAGGTCGTGGACGACGAGTCTCCTGTCACTGAGTGGTTTGGGCGACGAGTCTCCTGTCACCTGAGTGTCGTGGGCGACGAGTCTCCTGTCACCTGAGTGTCGTGGGCGACGAGTCTCCTGTCACCTGAGTGTCGTGGGCGACGAGTCTCCTGTCACCCGAGTGTCGTGGGCGACGAGTTCCTGTCACCTGAGTGTCGTGGGCGCGAGTCTCCTGTCACCTGAGTGTCGTGGGCGACGAGTCTCCTGTCACCTGAGTTCGTGGGCGACGAGGTCCTGTCACCTGAGTGTCGTGGGCGACGAGTCTCCTGTCACCTGAGTGTCGTGGGCGACGAGTCTCCCGTCCCCCTGAGTGTCGTGGGCGACGAGTCTCCTGTCACCTGAGTGTCGTGGGCGACGAGTCTCCTGTCACCTGAGTGTCGTGGGCGACGAGTTCCTGTCACCGAGTGTCGTGGACGACGAGTCTCCTGTAACCTGAGTGTCGTGGGGGGACGGTCTCCTGTCACCTGAGTGTCGTGGGCGACGAGTCTCCTGTCACCTGAGTGTCGTGGGCGACGAGTCTCCTGTCACCTGAGTGTCGTGGGCGACGAGTCTCCTGTCACCTGAGTGTCGTGGGCGACGAGTCTCTGTCACCTGAGTGTCGTGGGGACGAGAGTCTCCTCTCACCTGAGTGTCGTGGGCGACGAGTCTCCTGTCACCTGAGTGTCGTGGGCGACGAGTCTCCTGTCACCTGAGTGTCGTGGGCGACGAGTCTCCTGTCACCTGAGTGTCGTGGGCGACGAGTCTCCTGTCACCTGAGTGTCGTGGGCGACGAGTCTCCTGTCACCTGAGTTTCGTGGGCGACGAGTCTCCTGTCACCTGAGTGTCGTGGGCGACGAGTCTCCTGTCACCTGAGTGTCGTGGGCGACGAGTCTCCTGTCACCTGAGTGTCGTGGGCGACGAGTCTCCTGTCACCTGAGTGTCGTGGGCGACGAGTCTCCTGTCACCTGAGTGTCGTGGGCGACGAGTCTCCTGTCACCTGAGTGTCGTGGGCGACGAGTCTCCTGTCACCTGAGTGTCGTGGGCGACGAGTCTCCTGTCACCTGAGTGTCGTGGGCGACGAGTCTTCTGTCACCTGAGTGTCGTGGGCGACGAGTCTCCTGTCACCTGAGTGTCGTGGGCGACGAGTCTCCTGTCACCTGAGTGTCGGTGGCGACGAGTCTCCTGTCACCTGAGTGTCTGTGGGCGACGAGTCTCCTGTCACCTGAGTGTCGTGGGCGACGAGTCTCCTGTCACCTGAGTGTCGTGGGCGACGAGTCTCCTGTCACCTGAGTGTCGTGGGCGACGAGTCTCCTGTCACCTGAGTGTCGTGGGCGACGAGTCTCCTGTCACCTGAGTGTCGTGGGCGACGAGTCTCCTGTCACCTGAGTGTCGTGGACGACGAGTCTCCTGCTCTGAAAACACTGAAATTGTCACTTGTGTTTCAACATTCCATGAATTACAATCTTTTACATATACAATTTAGTATGATATACATGTGTTCTGTAGTAATTGTTGCTACCTGCATGATAGTGGTAATAGTTTTTATCTGCATGATAGTGGTAGTAGTTATCTGCATGATAGTGGTAATAGTTGTTATCTGCATGATAGTGGTAATAGTTGTTATCTGCATGATAGTGGTAATAGTTGTTATCTGTATGATAGTGGTAATAGTTGTTATCTGCATGATAGTGTAATAGTTGTTATCTGTATGATAGTGGTAATAGTTGTTATCTGCATGATAGTGGTAATAGTTGTTATCTGCATGATAGTGGTAATAGTTGTTATCTGCATGATAGTGGTAATAGTTGTTATCTGCATGATAGTGGTAATAGTTGTTATCTGCATGATAGTGGTAATAGTTGTTATCTGTATGATAGTGGTAATAGTTGTTATCTGTATGATAGTGGTAATAGTTGTTATCTGCATGATATTGGTAATCGTTGTTATCTGTATGATAGTGGTAATAGTTGTTATCTGCATGATAGTGGTAATAGTTGTTATCTGCATGATAGTGGTAATAGTTGTTATCTCCATGATAGTGGTAATAGTTGTTATCTGTATGATAGTGGTAATAGTTGTTATCTGCATGATAGTGGTAATAGTTGTTATCTGCATGATAGTGGTAATATTGTTATCTGCATGATAGTGGTAATAGTTGTTATCTGTAGATAGTGGTAATAGTTCTTATCTGCATGATAGTGGTAATAGTTGTTATCTGCATGATAGTGGTAATAGTTGTTATCTGCATGATAGTGGTAATAGTTGTTATCTGTATGATAGTGGTAATAGTTGTTATCTGCATGATAGTGGTAATAGTTGTTATCTGCATGATAGTGGTAATAGTTGTTATCTGTATGATAGTGGTAATAGTTGTTATCTGCATGATAGTGGTAATAATTGTTATCTGCATGATAGTGGTAATAGTTGTTTCTGCAGATATTGGTAATAGTGTTATCTGCATGATTAGTGGTAATAGTTGTTATCTGCATGATAGTGGTAATAGTTGTTATCTGTATGATAGTGGTAATAGTTGTTATCTGCGTGATAGTGGTAATAGTTGTTATCTGCATGATAGTGGTAATAGTTGTTATCTGCATGATAGTGGTAATAGTTGTTATCTGCATGATAGTGGTAATAGTTGTTATCTGTATGATAGTGGTAATAGTTGTTATCTGTATGATAGTGGTAATAGTTGTTATCTGCATGATAGTGGTAATAGTTGTTATCTGCATGATAGTGGTAATAGTTGTTATCTGTATGATAGTGGTAATAGTTGTTATCTGCATGATAGTGGTAATAGTTGTTATCTGCATGATAGTGGTAATAGTTATCTGCATGATAGTGGTAATAGTTGTTATCTGCATGATAGTGGTAATAGTTGTTATCTGCATGATAGTGGTAATAGTTGTTATCTGCATGATAGTGGTAATAGTTGTTATCTGCATGATAGTGGTAATAGTTGTTATCTGCATGTAGTGGTAATAGTTGTTATCTGCATGATAGTGGTAATAGTTGTTATCTGCATGATAGTGGTAATGGTTGTTATCTGCATGATAGTGGTAATAGTTGTTATCTGTATGATAGTGGTAATAGTTGTTATCTGCATGATAGTGGTAATAGTTGTTATCTGCATGATAGTGGTAATAGTTGTTATCTGCATGATAGTGGTAATAGTTGTTATCTGCATGATAGTGGTAATAGTTGTTATCTGTATGATAGTGGTAATAGTTGTTATCTGTATGATAGTGGTAATAGTTATCTGCATGATAGTGGTAATAGTTGTTATCTGCATGATAGTGGTAATAGTTATCTGTATGATAGTGGTAATAGTTATCTGCATGATAGTGGTAATAGTTGTTATCTGCATGATAGTGGTAATAGTTATCTGCATGATAGTGGTAATAGTTGTTATCTGCATGATAGTGGTAATAGTTGTTATCTGCATGATAGTGGTAATAGTTGTTATCTGTATGATAGTGGTAATAGTTGTTATCTGTATGATAGTGGTAATAGTTATCTGCATGATAGTGGTAATAGTTGTTATCTGCATGATAGTGGTAATAGTTATCTGTATGATAGTGGTAATAGTTATCTGCATGATAGTGGTAATAGTTGTTATCTGCATGATAGTGGTAATAGTTATCTGCATGATAGTGGTAATAGTTGTTGCTATCTGCATGGTAGTGGTAACGGCTGTTATCTGCATGATAGTGGTAAAAGTTGTTGTTATCTGCTTGATAGTGATAACAGTTGTTATCTGCATGATAGTGGTAATAGTTGTTGCTATCTGCATGATAGTGGTAATAGTCGCTGTTGTCTGCATGATAGTGGTAGTAATAGTCGCTGTTATCTGCATGATAGTGGTAGTAATAGTCGCTGTTATCTGCATGATAGTGGTGGTAATAGTCGCTGTTATCTGCATGATAGTGGTAGTAATAGTTGTTATCTGCATGATAATGGTAATAGTGTTGTTATCTGCATAATAGTGATTGTAATAGCTGCTGTTATCTCCATGATGATAGTAATAATTATCATTTGCATGATGATAGTGTTATAACGTCGAGTGCTTGACCTATAATTTAAAATAGTGACGTAACACCGTATTCGTTCATGGCGGCGACCAATTCATCGATTTTTTGTGTGTAGCGGCGCGCGTGACGGAGCGGGTGTGAGTCAGGCGGTGGTGCCACGTGTGGCCCGGTGAAGCACCGCCGCTCCCAGGGTGGTGCATCCCCGCTGGCCGGGTGATGCAGCCCCGCTGGCAGGAGATGCGGCAGCATCTCCGATAACGTAATCCTTTTTACAAAAACACTCAGTGTTGAGAAGTTTTTCACGGCTCCTCTGAACTGGTGGGGGGGGGGGGCAGGGTGTTATGTGTGTAATTACCTCTCTAAGTTTGCTTGGCTTGAACTTCGGTTCTCACTTAAACTTTATGTCGAGTGACAGGAGTTACCTACTGCATATTTTTTTCGAATAAATTTGTTGCGGTTGTTTCTCTCTCCTTATCAAAGTAATATAAACAATTGAGGGATGCAGAAGGAAAAGCACTACGGTGGAACAAGGAATGCTTAACTGGAAGGAAGTTGGGAGTTACGAGAGCTTTATCAAGGTAATACAAACAATTCAAGGATGCAGAGAGTAAATACAGTGATCGTGGAGAGGCACAGAGGGGACGAACATAAGAATTTCTGTAGATTTTCTGGTTGTGTTAGCAGTAGTAGTAGAAGAAGAGGATTTGTACTAATTTTTAAGACATAGTGAAGCTGTCTTCTTTGTGTAATTGCTTTTGAAATGGAGATTAATGATGCTTCAATGCATTTTCATCCCTGGGTGTTTGAGTCGTTAGTCACTAAGGGATCATTGTATCAAGTAGCTACTGGTGTTCCCGTGTTGTATACACGGGGACAGTCGGGTAGATGTGTTCCTACAGATGTGTCCGCAAGTTACTGTTTCCTAAGTTCCTGTGCAGTAAAGAACCAAAACACAGTACCGTGAATGGAACAATATACAAATAATCCGCACAGTGTGACTTTGTAAACAGTCCAGGTCGGACCGAAACGTCCTCATATGCTCCTCTCTCTTATGTGTGGGATATATGTGTTGTATTCCTGTGAGGTCTGGTCTCAGACCGGGCCGGGGGGGTGTTGACCCCCGAAACCCTCTCCAGGTATACTCCAGGTACGGTGTTGTAGACCAGCTGACGACTGCACGTTAATACTCGCCTGGTTTAACATTTTTCCATTTTATTGCAACATTGATAGTGGTGACGTGAAGGTGCTGTTTGATGCTCCTGGTGGTTTGTCGTGTTCTTAGAATATTTGCAACTCTCCTTTTGCAGTTTTGAATGGAGATCGATGGATAATGTAATTTCATGAATATAACTTTTGATAAGGCCGTATTTTTCTAGAAATTCAGGCCCGGTGGCCTGGTGGCTAAAGCTCCCGCTTCACACACGGAGGGCCCGGGTTCGATTCCCGGCGGGTGGAAACATTTCGACACGTTTCCTTACACCTGTTGTCCTGTTCACCTAGCAGCAAATAGGTACCTGGGTGTTAGTCGACTGGTGTGGGTCGCATCCTGGGGGACAAGATTAAGGACCCCAATGGAAATAAGTTAGACAGTCCTCGATGACGCACTGACTTTCTTGGGTTATCCTGGGTGGCTAACCCTCCGGGGTTAAAAATCCGAACGAAATCTTATCTTATCTTATCTCTTACAAATTCCATTTGCATGCAGGAAAAAACGGATAAGGACACCTGTTTTAACCACAGCGTCATGACCTGACCAGTTGTGCATGGGAATCTTTCCAGCTGGGTTGCGATAAACTAGAAATGACAAGAATTATTAGATCTATGCTTGAGGACATTGAGAATTGGGATCTGACTCTCTCGTTCTCTAGCGTGAACCGGATTGACGGGTCGATGTTGTACCCTGGAACAACAAATCAAGTTCAAAGTGAGGTACGATCAATAAGTCATCGAAATACCTCGTCCAGGTTCTCACAATAAGCTGAGAAAGCTTGTCGTACAGGCAAAACTGTCTCTAAATGCGATGTTTTCAGATTTCTATGCGATTTGTGAAAAGCATTTCAGTATCCCCTAAGCATTGTCCTCGCGTCCTAAGTGCACGCAAAAAAAAAAGAGAGAAAATCGTGAAAGCGGTCGTAAATTTCTTATTATTTTTTATTAATACATCGGCCGTTTCCCACTAAGGCTGGGTGACCCGAAAAAGAAGAAGCACTTTTACCATCGTTCACTCCATCTCTGTCTTGCCAGAGGCGCGTCTACACTATAGTTTAAAAGCTGCAACATATCTCCATCCCTGCTTTAGAACGCAGGCACTGTGCTTCCTCCAGGATTCAAGTCCGGCTAACCAATTTACCTCGTCGCTTTATAAATGTTACCTTGCTTACACTCCATCAGCACATAAAGTCATAAAATCCAACACGGTTCCCACCACCAAAATAACTCAGGAGCTAACTCACTCCTACCTAACATGCTGACGCATGATCACTGGAAGTCTAAGCCCTTCGTACACGAAACCTCTTATACCCTCTCCCTCCACCCTTTCCCAGGACGACCCCTACCCTGCCTTCCTTCCTTCCACTACAGATTTATACACTCCGTCATCCTCTCTAAATGTCCGAACCACCTCAACAACCCTTCCACAGCCCTCTGGATAATACTTTTAGAACCTGGCACCCCTTTCTAATCTCTAAGCTACTGATTCTCTGCTTAATATTCACACCTTACATTGCCCTCAGACACGACATCTCCACTGCGTCCGGCCTTCTCCTCGTTCTAACATTCACCATCCATGCTTCACACCATATAAGAGCATTTTTATAATTATACTCTCATATATTCCCCTCTTTCCTTCCGTGGATAACATTCTTTGTCTCCACAGACCCTTCAGTGCACCACTCACCTGATAGGTAAGACACATATGCAACAGTTAGGTATCTTTATTATGAAACGTTTCGCCTACACAGTAGGCTTCTTCAGTCAAGTACAGAAAAGTTGATAGAAGCAGAAGATACTTGAAGACGATGTAATCAGTCCATCACCCTTAAAGTTTTGAGGTGGTCAGTCCCTCAGTCTGGAGAAGAGCATTGTTCCATAGTATGAAACAATATGGAGAAGAAGTGACAGGATGGAGCTTTTTATAGCGCCAAGAGGTGAGACGTAGGCCACTAGGAGAGGTAAGAACTCATATGTTGAGAGGTCAGGTCCCTCTCAAATCCAGCCCCTCTCACTAGTGGAAGTTGTCGAAGTTGATTGCAGGTCTGTACCAAGATACCCTCGTCTTTCGTAGACCCATCTGCTGACAAGTCCACTCCCGGATATCTGAATATATTCACTTCCTCCATTTTCATGAGAACATAAGAATGGTGGAACACTGCAGCAGGCCTACTGGCCCATACAAGGCAGGTCCTTATGAAAACCACCCATGTATTTGTACAACCTTTTCCCAAAGATACCCGTAACCTTAAGCACCAATCAAACCCAGCCCCTCCCACTCATATATCTGTCCAGTCTCTTTTTAAAGCTACCCAGGGTCTTTCCCTCCAATCTGATATCCAGTCTTTTATTACCTAGATTTTTTTGTTATCCTTATCACCTGGCTCTTTCCTACGTTCACATTTAATTTCCTTCTTTTACATACCCTTCCAAACTCGTCCACCAATCTCTGCAACTTCTCTTCAGAATCTCCCAAAAGCACAGTGTCATCAGCAAAAAACAACTGTGACAACTCCACTTTGTGTGAGATTCTTTATCTCTTTATCCCACACCTCTTGCCAAGACCCTCGCATTCACTTCTTTTACAACCCCATCTATAAATATATTAAACAACCACGGTGACATCACACATCCTTGTCTAAGGCCTACTTTTACTGGGAA
>NW_026499699.1:0-19990 GCF_026875155.1 Cherax quadricarinatus | reverse complement strand
TTTTTTTTAATTCGTTGTTTTTTTTTAAAGTTATAATTATGGTTTTGTACCCTGATACCGGTTGGTGTTCATGCAAGTTCTTGATTTTAAAGTTTTAGTCTGTATGGTATACAGACATACTAGACAGTTTAGTGACGTAGTCCATTTGTGTCTGAAATTTGTATATGGGTTTATTGTAACAGTATAGAGCTTCAGTTATTGTGTTCTAAGCTGTATTCTTTGTCTGTTTATTTGTATGTTGGGATATGTTCAGCTGTATTGTTAGGGATAAGTATGTATTTCTAGTTAGATTATGATGTTGGGTTTTTGGTTTTTAGATTATTGTGAAGGATTGGGATTTAACTGATATAACTTCTTTGTATATTTTATGTTCAAGTGTATTGAACCTTTGTCAGATGTCATTTATATGTACAAGTTATATATATGCAAGGTTTTGTATGTCAATTCATGAACCTGTGACATGTAATTTTGTTTTTAGTTATGTTCTTGATGTAAGTTGTTGTTGTAACATCTTGCGAGCATGTAGGTACAATCCGTTTGTCAGTTAATTTGATTAGGTTCCATACTGTTTCTTTCTTTTTATGTTAAACTGTATTGGTTTTAAATAAAATATAAAAAAAAAAAAAAAATTATCACAAAAATACACTACATGAAACGCCGTCTCCTCATCCCCGCACACTCGACACGCGCCCTCCACCATCAACCCTCTTTCCTTAAGTGCAGCACCCGACGGCAGTATACCATGGAGAAAACGGAAAAATACCTCTCGCACATTTGGACGCATGCGCATCAACCGTAATCTTTCCCATATATCCTTCCATGCATACATAGGGTAGATACTCTGAGCCTTCACGACTACCTTCGCCCTTACAACACGCTCTAAAAACACCACTCGAACTTTTTAGGGTCCCGTACATGCCAGCAACGCCCGCAACACGTCTTCACACAACCTTCATCTCTGACCCTCCCCACCACATTCGCACCTCTTCATGCAAGCCATTAAAGCCCCTCCCTACATGCCCCCTCACACGGCGTAACCCCATTCAAATAAATACACTTGACTTTTAAACCGTAAATCAATCAACCCAACCCTCCTCTGTTAAACCGTTAAAGTACCACACTCCTACTCAACCATTAAACACCCGGAAACCCAAAGAAAAGGGAAAAACCCTTTTTAAAACAGCTCAATAACATCCGGACTTGCAAACCGGATATACCGCCGCCACATGCAGACTTTACTGTATAACAACACATTCACAACAATCGCACGCTGATGTACTGTCAAATGAGTTGGTCTCAACCCTTTCCAATCGCCCCCCCATTCGATCCACAACAAGTCCAGAATTAACCATCCTCGCCTCTCTCGCACTACTCTATGCACTTTCCACACACTTTTACCCTGTCCACCATGTTCCAACGTACTTCCTTCCCCAACTCTCTCTTCCCACCCAATCTCCTAAGCCCAGTAATTTTGGATTTTTCCACATTAACTCTTAAACCCGGTAACCCCCGCGAAATTATAAATAACTCTCCACTGCACGTAAACTCCTCTGCGTTCGCACGAGTATTGTGTGTCACCACATACCCTATTATTCCCTGCTCTCCACTTCCTAATCCCCAATTCCACCTCCATACACGCTTCCACCTTTCTATAGAAAGGGTCTGTTAACGGGCCCAAACAAACATTGAGACAGGGGACAACCCTGCCAAAAACCCGACCCATGGATACCCACTCCCCCCAACTTTCCATTTACCTGTACACACACTCCCAACCTGTATACAATGTCTCTGCAAAAACGCACCACCTCCTCCCCAAAACCCTGCCTCCTTAATATGTACCACAATCACTCACGTTCTACACTATCTTTACCCCGCCTGCCAATCTAACGCTAAGACACCCCCCCTCCCCCCCCTCCCGACCCTTCCACTAAATTCTTTATAATACTATGCCCGTCATACATCGTCCTCCCAGACACCCATATTGTCCTCTCGCAACCACTCTATCCACCACACACTTCATCCTATTTCCTAAATTTTTGCAAAAATCTTATAATCAGCACACAGAAATGATATTATCCTAAAGTCCCGCACCGTGCCCTGTTTCTTACCTTTTGGCACTAAAACCACAACCGCAGTTTCTTGCAACCTGCCCATCCTCCCTCCCTTTTCATCATATTCATTAGTTCTACTAAAAAAGGGACTTTCAACACTTTCCCAAATGGCTCACATAAAAACTCGCAGGGCAACCCACCCAGGACCGGGGACCCTTAATCTCGTGCCCCATCCCCTCCAAAGCCCTCCACACCTCCTTTTCTTCAATATCCCCCCCAACGCCATGCGATCACTGTTTACTTAGCACACAGATACATTCCCCCCCAACCTCCCGAAAGCCTCCAATCCACCCCTACACTCAGTAAATTTTTGCCAAACCCCCTATCCACGTAATCACTCATTATTAACTCCTTTTGCTTTGCGACGCCTGTGATTGATTCCTCAAAAACACACGCCGACGGCCGATCTCCCACAAAACCTCTTCGATTCCACTCTTAAGCCTTTCCCCGTCAAACCTTTCGTTTTGTAAATTTCGTAGTTGCTCCTTAATTCTTTCAATTTCTTAACAGGATAATTAGCATTCGCTTGTACATAGCAGTCGCGCAATCCCCCTCTAGTATCGTTGGAAACCATACTGTAACTGATTATATCTCACTCCTTGACTAAAAAAAATATTCCTTAATTCGCTTTTTGGCTATCTTTTCCCACCAATTAACCAAAGCACATCTCCAGGGTGCTTCAACCACAAGGCGTTCCCAATATTGCCCAACAGACAAACGACTTTCCTCTCTCTTCAATAACTTTTCATTTAATTTCCAAAAAGATGGACCCTTCTAGGCAAAACCCTCAATATCTACATCCATTACAACTCCTCTTGATCCGAAAAAAACACATATATTACTTCACTCTCCGCACTGTAACCGCACTAGACACGTACATTCTATCCAATCTCGCCGCATAATCTCGTCTAATAAAAGTATGCTCCACCATGCCACCCCCCCACACACATCCTTTAAAACCCACTCTCGTCAATAAATCTCCCGGGAAACCCCCAAAGAACAACCCGCCCTCGAGGCCCCACATCTTTTCGTGTATTACACAATTCCAGTCGCCCCTATTATAAACTACATTTGGTAAACTACATAGATAATATACTAATACATCTTGTACAAAATGAGTTTTAAGTCGTACATCCCCCTCGGCCGGCCCATATACACATACAAAACTTACGTGTGCTCTCCCCCATAAACCATCCACCCTAATCACTCTCCCCTCCCCCCTTTCACTATGGCGTACTACAAACGGGTTTATTTTCCTTTACCAGAATGACGACGCCTCCTTTTAACCTCGTCGCATATTCCATATACACATAATAACCCTTTCCCCATTTTCTAACTCGTACCCAAATTCTGTAATTGTGTTCTTTGGATAAATACCACATCCACATCTAGACGCACCAAAAATTCATTAAACCACTTTCGCTTCCGCTCAGATCTCAAACCGTTAATATTTATTGTCAAAACCTTAAAGTCAATTAATGGGGTTTTCCTTTCGTTCTAGGAATAGACTTTTCACTTATTACATTTTACATCACCTCTATCCCCCCCCCCTTTTTTGGGGGAACCACCTTGAAAAAATCTTGTTTCGTGGATTCACTTTTTCCCTGCCCTCTGTACATCCGCCCAAGACTTTTTTCCTGGTTTTTGGGCAGGAGTAAGCACGTCGTTGAGTCTGATGGGGGTCGCCGTTTGCTTTCGCGTCCTACCCTCCACCTGATTGGGATTTCTTTAGTACCATCATGATGGCACCTCCACTTCTGCTACATTTACCATCATACCATGCGACACACTAGACTAAATGCTTTCATCCGTCACCTCACCATGATGCTCAACCGATCCCAAAATTGCACCTGGATCCTCCACACGGTTGACGATCGACTCGTCTAACAAAACATCCAGTGCCTTCACTAAAGACGCCGCTACATCCTCTTCCCCCATAGTGGGCAGAGTCTCTTCAAATACTTTATTTATGTCCAGTGATGGTGATTCTTCTGGGCTGTTTTGCACCCTCCAAAGCATTCTCCTGTGCTTTTTTACCTCTTCACTCAAGATGACCGTTGTCGAGACGGATGAGCATAAGACTGTTCTCGTCCCTCAATTCCTCGACCTTTTCCCGATTGTTGCTTTTGGGTGATATTTGGAGATTCCACGACGCTTACCACACTGTGACGCTATGTGGTCATACGCCCACACACCCGGGACACGTACGACGTTGCCCCGCATATTTTTACATTACTTGAGTTCGAAATGCTTGAAAACATAATATAGGACGGAATGGGATGGCGTCAGTCATTTTGACTGAATATGTTCCCTCCAACTTCCAGCAAAAGGGTTCCAGCGGCCCAACCGACCTGCAGAGGCCATATGAACCTTACCATAATTACGTAGTTCATCTTTAATAACAAAATCAGTCGCCTCAAAAGGCAACATTCTTGATTTTACCCATGTTTTAGTGTCGTGATACCTCATTGAAGAGTACTGATACAGCTGAATTGACGGCTATAATGGTTCTTGATACTTATCCACCATTTGCTTCGTAGACATTTGCTGAGTCATTTTAACGAAGATCCGTGTCGGTCCCATTAAGTGCTACACCACATATCTCTTCATTGCATTGTCCTCATCGCCTCCGAGCCGTGTGGACGAGCTGCGCAGACGCTCCTGTTTGAGTTTGTTTTGCGCAGTTTACCTGACTGAGCTCCCCCTAGCGTTGCTTGGTGGAAACTTTATTTTCTCCAACATGGCGCTGAATAGCAGAAGAAGAATCAACACTTGTCTGCATTGAGATGATCCGTGGTGCTGTCACAGGATCCAAACATGGATTTATTATTACCAGCGATCATTCGCGATACCTAGGTATAGCAAATGAGGAGATATGTGGTGTCGCATTAAATGGAATGACAAGAATCTTCGTTAAAATGACGTCTGCACAAGTCTACGAGGCAGTGGTCGACAAGTATCAGGAGACCATCATCCCGGTTAATACAGCTGTGTCGGTGAGACTTCATGATGTATCTCGACATTACACCTGGGTGAAAATAAGGAATTTTGCCTTTTGAGGCGACTGATTTTGATATTACCGTGAACTGTGTACTTATGGGACGGTTCACGTAGCCACAGCGGGGAGATGGGCAACTGGACCGTATGCAGGTGCGCTGGAAGGCGCGTATACAGTTAAATGACTCTTAGACACCCTATTCCTTCATATATTGTGTTTAAAAGAATTAAGGACTCAAGTTATGTAACGTAGGGGCGGGGCAACAACGTACGTGTCGGCTATGTGGGTCATATGACCACATCGCGGCGCAGTGGGGGAAAACGAAGGGGGGGTACCCGGCACAACAGCAACAGCAACGCAACGGAAACAGCAGCAACAGCAGCCAGTGGACGAGGTTGGCGATGAGCGAGAACAGTCTCTTGCTTACACCCCCAAACAACGGTTGTCATGGAGTGAGGAGGTGGACAAAGAAAAAGAGCTCGAATCGCCAATTGTAACGCTTAAAGGAGAATCTCAGTCTTTGGACATACTAAGGTTTTTGAGGAGAAACTACCTAATATGGGTGAAGAAGTGGCGGCGTCTTTGGTAAAGGCGTTGGATGACTTGTTAGGGAATCGGTCCTAGATCAGGTGGAAGACCCAGGCTTAGTTCTGGGAAGGCTGTGAATGATGGTATGGCAGAAGATGACGGTTTGGCGACGAGAGAGTCTAAAGGACTGAAGGTGCATGCAGTAGAGGTGGAGGTTTCATCAGGACGGTGCTTCAGATGTCAAAATGCAGGTGGGGGGGCGGGACACGAAAGAGGACTGCAGCATCATCGGATTCTGATGATGTGCTAACTCCTGCCCAACGCCCTGGGAAAAAGTCTTGGGTGGGAGGTACAGAAGAGAGGGAATGGTGAAACCCCAAGGGTCAAGGGATTGCAAAGGTGATTCCCAACAAAGGGGGGAGGGGCAGAGGTGTTGCAAACGAACTGGGGTAAAGTCAATGCCGGGGACAAAGGAAAACCCATTTGTTGAATTCAAGTGTTTTACTATAATATTAACGGGTTGAGAGCTGAGAGGAAGCTTAGTGGTTTTAATGAGTATTTGGTGCGACTTGGTGTGGATGTGGTATTCTTACAGGAACTAATTTTAGGCCTGGTTATGAGTTGGATATGAGTGGTTATTAGTGTACATGGAACATGCGACACGTCTGAAGGTGGGCTGCCATTTTTTGGGAAAGGAAACTAGCCCATTTTTTAGTAAGGCGTTTGTGAAGGGGGGGAGGGGAGGGTAATTAGAGTGGATGGAACTTGGGGTAGGGTTCCCATTAGTTTAGTATGTGTATATGGTCCGGCTGAGGGTGACGTGAGTATTAAACTAAATTTGTTCGGGGGCGTGCTGGTTATTTTTTTACGTGGTTTACCGAATGTTGCAATAATAGGCGGAGATTGGAATTGCGTGATACGGTCGTAAAGTGTGGAGCCAGAGGTGCGGGGTGTTGTTTGAGTATATTGGGGATATATTGACCGGGGTGGGGTTAAAGGATGTGTGTGGGGGGGGAGGGATGGTAGAGCATACCTTCATTAAACGAGGTTTTTGCGGCGAGGTTGGACCGATGTACGTGCCTTGTGCAGTTACTGTGCGGAGGGTGGATGTGGGTAGATGTGGTTTTTTCGGATCATAGAGGAGTGGTAATAGATGTGGATATTGAGGGTGTGCCTCGGAGGGGTCCATCATTTTGGAAAATTTTAATGTAAAGTTATTAAAGGAAGAGGATAGTCTTTTGTCTTTTGGACATATGTGGGATCGTTTTGTGGTAGAAGCACCCGGGGATGTTGCCATGGTTAATTGGTGGGAACAATAGCTAAAAAAAGTTTTTAAGGAATATTATATTAATCGAGGGAAGAGATATAATCAGTTTCAATACGGTTTTCAAAAATATTTAGAGGGGGGTTGCGCCGATGTTATGCACAAATTAATGCTAATTATCCCGTTATTGAAATTGAAAGTTTGAAGGAAAAAATCCGGAATTTACAAAATGAGAGGTTTGATGAGGAAAGGCTTAAGGGCGGGATTTAGGAGGTTTTGTGGGGAGATCGGCCGTCGGCGTGGGTGTTGCGGAGTTTAACACACACGTCGCAAGGCAATGGAGTTAATGGGGTTGAATGTTCAGGTAGGATGCAAGGGTATAAAGTGGACCAGGTGTTGACGACGACTGAGGGTATGAGTGGGTATATTGATGCTTGGGTTAAGTTGAAAACGCAAAGTGTGGGAATAAGTGAAATAGCATTACAGTCAATTGAAGGTTATGCAGTGGGGAGTTGACAGAGCATGATCGATTCGTTTTTGGAAGGGCCGATAACGGGGTGTGAGACATGGGAAGCTTTACTGGGGCTCAATTAGGTAAGGGACCAGGAATTGATGGGTGCCCAGTGACTTTTATCTCCAAAATTGGAGCGTTTTAAAAGAATTTATGGTAAGATTATTCAATATCCTTAAGCGGGATCGGGTTTTAGGGGCACAGCAGCGGATGGCTGTGGTGTTTAGTGCCTAAAAGGGGAGCCATTAACAGTTTTAAAGACTATCGTGCTATTTCGTTATTGTGTGGTGATTATAAGATTTTTGCAAGAATTTTAGCTAACAGATAAAAAAGGTCCTGGGGTAAAGTGATCGATAAGGACAATATGGGGTGCCGGGAAGGTTATGTATGACGGGCATGGTTTGATTAGAAGTTTTATTGAAGAAAGAGTAAAATTGGAGTGGGGGGGGTGTTGGCTATAGATTGGGAGGCGGCATATGATAGTGTAGAAAGGGAAGCGTTATGGAGATTATGAGATGGCAGGGGTTTGGAGAGGAAATTATATCATGGGGCCAAATTAATGTATCAAGATGCATCCTTGCGGGTGCAGGTAAATGGAAGGTTAGGAGAACAAATTCAGATGAGCAGGGGTTACGTCAAGGTTGTCCCTTTCACAAATATTTTTTGCGTGTTTACAGGATCCCTTTTATAGAGGAATTAGGGGCTTATTGGGAGCAAATGGGGTTGGTGCGAAAGGGGGGGGGGGGCTGGCATTGTTGGATATGTTGATGACACAACGATTTTAGTAAGGGGGTAACAGGGATTTGCCTCGGGTGGAAAATTTAGTAAATGTTTTTGAAAGGCTTCTGGCATGTCAATTAATAAGGAGAAACGAAGTATATGGATTTGGGGGTAGGGTTAATGAGGAATGTGAAGTAGTTGAAAGGTGGAAAAAGGTGGACCAATTATGATATGTGGGATCGTTTATGTAAGTGATATCAAGTTAGCCCCAACAAATAAATTTCAGTGCGTATTGTAGATGGTGTACTGAAGCGCCTCAGTGGTTTACGAGCTGCACACTTAACTTTGCATCAAAGAGTAATTACAACGAATGTCCTATTATATAGTAAACTTTGGCATGTAGCAGCAAAATATCCGATACTTCGTAGTGAGATACAAAGGTTACAAAAGCGCGTTTTTATATTCATTTGGGGTACTGGAAGCGAATGGTTAGGTAGAGCGGTTGTCACACTCCCGGTTGGCCGAGGAGGGCTGGGTCTTATAGCTGTTGAAAAGAGGATTATGAATGTGTATTTGAAACGTAGTTATAAGCGGGAGGGGGGGGCGAGGGAAGGCGGACTTCATAAGATACGTCAGGATATGCAACGGTGGTGGGTGGGTAGGGAGTTCATTTAAACGGTGAGGGAATGTTACGGGTCATCATAAACATGAGCGATCCCTTTACATATTAAAATTGGGAAACCTTTATGGGGTGGAAGGTAAGGCAGTGGTAGCAGTGGTAGAAGGTGTTTATCCGATGTTTTGATTGGCGTAATATCTGGGGCGTTTGAACAAATTACGTTTAAAAACCCAAAATACGAGAAGTAATGTATAGATTTTTTCATGGGATCTTACCGTCTGGAATGGTTTTATTCCTAAAAGGGAAAACGGGAGGATGGGATATGCAAGGCTTGTGGTGGATGGGAGACTGTTTTCCATATAGTGTATTTTTTCGAATGTATGGAACTAATAAGGGTTTGGTTGGGTAAGGTAATAAGGTTAGTGGGAGGGGGGGGTTGAGGTGTTGAGGGTTTTTTTAAACTTAGACATAGGTGGGGTGAATCAGATGGTAGAGAATGCGGTAGGGATATAATTACGGATTATATTTTTATGTCTTGGGCTTGAGAGGAGCGAACGTGTGTGAAAGAATTAATGCATTAACAGCAACTTTTTATAGGGGCCCAAAATGTAGAAATAAGGAGGTGTATGGGGGGAGATGGGAGAGGGTTTTAAGTGAGGGTTATAGGAATTTCACTTTACGGGGTTTACGGGAGTTGAAAGGCAGGTAAGGGGATGAAATGGGCTGGTTTCCTAGAATGGTCGGTAGCATGATGAGTTTGATGAATGTTATATGAGGTATGTCTGGGGTGCAATTTTAAAAATTATTTGTTCCGAGTGTTTCAAGTACAATACGTTATATTTGGAATTATCGACTTATAACTATGTATGTGTATATATATATGCATGTGTTGTAGTGTGTGTAGTGTATGTATGTATGTATGTGTATGTATGTATGTAGGTGTATGTATATATATATATGTATATGTATGTATTGTATGTATGTTTACTTTCTTGTATATACCTTTAATTGGGTTTTTCTCATGAACATTTTCAATGATATTCAATACATATTTTCTATGCGCATTATGATTTTGATACAATGTGTAAATGTCAAAAGGGCTTTTTATGTTTCAGTTTAAATTTACAATGTATTTTTGTAAGCACAATTGATTTGGTGCCAATAGAAGCATAGTGTGTTTTGATATATTTGAGTATTGTTTTTCTTTTTAATTTGTCTAGATGGTTGGGAAAACTATGTATGTAGTTTAAGAGTTTTACGAACCTTGAAGTTGTAAGAATGGATGAAGTTATTCGTGGTTGAGTTGACGTAATATTATAACTGACGTTGTAAGTGATTGTGTTCAATTAGACAACATACTTTATATACTTATTTATATGTATGTACCCAATGGGAAATTGAAGTCTGATTTTGAAGGTGAAGAAGGGTTTTCCTTTTATTGTTCTTTTTTTTTTCTTTTATGGTAATACAAGGTTGTATTATGTACACCAACAAATATGGGTTTGGGGGAAAGTGGTAAAAAATTTTTGTGTTGATTAGACATTTATAATACAGATGAAATACTAGGCTTAGGTTAGGGTAAATTTATGATAATTGTGGAATGTTCTTTGATTCAAACTGCTCTTTATTATAGTTGTATTTTATTATTCTAGTGTAAATTAAGAGCAAGGATGATTAATTTGAGGAAGAGTTAATATAGGTTTGCATGTTTTTGCGAAAGTTAACTTATCCACATGTAGCTAGTTTAGGACAATTTTAAGCTTCGGTATCTGATTTTATATGCACATTCGTCTCTCGACCTGCGGGGAGAGAGGACGCTTCTACTGGTTCTCTTGCACGCCACCTGGTGAGGAAAACATAGTATTAGCGCCAAGATGGCGGACCGACTGTACCGGCGCATTAATACTGTCTGCATTCAGCTGGTTAGAGGAACTTTAAGCAACGACACGATGAACGTTCTCCTGCCAAGCATTATCAGGGACTGTTATGGCATCCCCAACGAAGAGCTGTATGGTGTGTGCACTGAATGGAATGTCAAGGGTCTTCGTGAAGTTCATGAGGGCTGACTTCTACTCTACCATCGTAGATGAATTTCAAGAACGACGGATGAGTATCAATTCGGCAGTGGAAGTATGCTTGCATGATGTGTCTAAGTATTTTACTTGGGTGAAGGTAAGGAATGTACCTTTTGATGGGAACAGCATACAGCATCCAAGATGTGTTCAGTGGTTATGGAACTGTACACTCGACGAGCATGGGAAAAGTGGAGGGACGGCCCTTATGAGGGGATGCCGGAAGGATCATGCACACTGAAAAAAGACCCTGAGGAGGGCCGATACCATCATATGTTACATTGCGTAACCATAGAACACAGGTTTTTGTTCACTATGCGGGGGAGGGAAGACGTGCCCTTTATGTGACTCTTATGAGCACATGGTGGCACAATGCCCCAGGAGACAGGAGCCTTTGGCGTCAGGAGACAGCTGCTGTGGATACGCCATTAGAAGCCACGGATGTTATGACGGATGAAGTGGAAGACGGGGGTTTCAGGCCTATGGAGTGAGGAGGTCGACAGGGCAGAGGGGTTTTGGAGACGTGTGTTACACTCCCAGTGGAAACGGGGGGGGGGGGAATATCGCGTAGACGGGCCTTTAGATAATGCAGAGTCGCTCAGGACGGGATTTTTGGGGCTGGCTGAAGGGTTTTTTGGAAGAGTCGGGCTTGGGGGGGGAAATGTGTAGGTCAGGTGATGACAAAGGGATGGATGAAAGAAGCAGGGTAAAGGAAAACTTGAGTGGGTTGAAAAGGAGAGCAATGTGGTTGGTGGGGGGTCCATCAAGAAAATTTTGGTTGAAAAAGGAAAAAAGTTGTAGGGGTAGTCCCGCAAGAGATCAGCGGGGGCATCAGACATGGACGAGGGCCTACACCAGGCAGAGGGCCCGGGAAGAAGATGGGGCAGCTGTGGGGCAAAGGCAATCGGGAGGAGGGGGGGGCAATGGGAAGCTGGTGGGAAGGGGGCAGGGAGGGGTTTGGGGGGCAGGGAAAGGGGATTGATAGAAAAACCCAGACCCATGAAAGGAGGACCAAGTAGCCTCAGGGCACAGGGGTAAGCCGCCTTTCTTGTAAAAATTCAGGTGTGTAAACTTTTCAATGTAAACGGTCTTTAAAAAACGAGGTCAAGAGGGTATGGTTTTGAGTGGGTTTTGAGGAGATTTAGCGTGATGTCTGTTTTTTGCAGGACATAACATAGGATAGGATTGTGAGCTGTTGTTGACTGAAAGGTTATAGGTTGTTTAGCATTTGATGCTTTGAGGTTGAAATGGAGGTGTGGCTGTGGCGGTAAAGGAGCCAGCCTTTGCGTTCCTGGGTTGGGAGGAGGGGGGGGGGGTGGAGGGTAGTCAGGGTGGAATGGGTTATTGGGGGCCGGAGGAGTTAGTTTTGTAGTGTGTACATGCCAGCAACTAGTAACACTAGAGTGAAGGTGGATTTTGTACGCGAGGTTCTGGTATATCACTTGAGTGGTTTACCTGCTTTTACGGTGATTGGTGGGGATTGGAATTGTGTCATTAGGAAGGGTGGATGTGTTCGAGGGGGGCGGGGTTGTGTTTTAGGGTCCTGCGGGATGTTTTGCGAGATGTTGGAGCAGTAGATGTGGTGGGAAGTAGGGGATATGGGAGTGGTGCTCACTTTTATCGTAGGGGATATGAGGCTAGGTTAGATAAGGTATTTATGTTAGGCAGGGCTAGGTGTGGGAGGGTGAGGACTAGCGTTGTGGGTTTTTTGATCATCGTGCTGTTATAGCAGATTTTGAGTGGTAGATGGCATAGTGAGGTTTATGCAGGAAATTGGAAATTAAATGTGAGGCTACTTAGGGAAAGGCATGAACCTACGGGTTTGATTTTGAAGATTTGGTGGATAATCTTGTGGGAGACTAGCGAATATGAAAATGGATTTGCTGGATTGGTGGGAAATGAGGGCCTAAGTTGTAATAGGGAATTTTTAAAAGTACGGGGTAAGGAGATGGCTGGTGGAGCTATGGCCTACAAAAATTTTCTGGAGGGTCAGTTAAAATGACTGTTATGCAGAGGAAACGTTTGTGGGGCGGAAGTGGACTATGTATCGTTTGCAGAAATAGGGTTTGGCAGAAATTCACAATGAAAAATTTGACGGCAATTCGAGTTTGGGCAGGGTTGGTGGATGTCTTATGGGAGATAGGCCATCGGGTTTTGTATTAAGGAGTATTTAAGGACGGGCAGAGGCGAGTCCACCTTGGCGTATATGAGGCAGGTACAGGGGGGGGTGGCTTTGAGGAGGAGTCAAGGGCCTATCCCACGGAAAATTTTAGTTGTATGCAGGATTTTTGGTTTAGGGAGTAGTGGAGGAGGGGATGGCAGGGATGTGGAGTGAGGGACGGTTTGGGATGAAATGGGTTTAATAGAGTAATTAAGTGAGCAGGACAGTAACAGAATCGAGGGTTAGTTTCTACTGTTGAGGCGGTGGAGGAGGCAGTTTTTGGGATGTGCCAGGGTAAAACCCCCAGGCATAGACGGATGTAATACCAAACAGATTTTTAATAGGTATCATTGGGGGGGAGTTGTACGGCATTGTTTGGTTGGGGGTTTTTGAAGTGTATGTTAAATCGTGAGGAGGGATGGGGAAATCACAAAGAAGGGTGTCACGGTTTAGTGCTCCCAAAAAGGAAGAATGCCGAGTTTTGAATGACTTATCGTGGCGATTAGTGCTGCGTTTAATGTGCGCGGATTACAAGATTTTTCTAAGGTTTTGGGCAACAGTATGAGGAAAGTGTTGGGTTTAGTGTTACATAGGGGACAGTTGGAATTCGGGAAGAGATGAGGGATGGACATGGTGTGATAGGATTTTCTAGAGAGATGTTCGGAGGGGAATCTAGGTTTAGATTGGGTGAATGCTTATGAGTGCGTGGGAACAGTGATTTTTAGGTGGTTGCTTAGAGAGGTTGGGTTTCGGGAGGGTTTGGGTAGTGAGGTGGGGTGATCAACCTGTATATAAATGGGGCTGAGGTGAGGGTACAGGGTCAAATGGGGAGGTTGAGTTGACAGTGTACCAATGGAGAGTGGTTTGAGGCAGGGCTGTCCGATGTCACAGCTGCTCTTTGCGTTGGGGCAGAATCCTTTTTTTGACGTTCTGTGTGAGGGTAATGAACATCAGGAGATGGAAGGGGGGTGCATAAGGGGCATCGATTGGGTATTGTGGATGATACTACTGTTACTGATAGGGTATGGAGGAGTTAAGGAGGGTGGGAGAGTGATTAGTGTTTGGTATGAATACGGTAATGAGAGTTATTACGGTGAAATCAAGGTTACTAGAGGGTCGTGTAATTGGATAGGGGGGGGCTTTGGGATAGGGTTAGGATGGGTCAGTGGTTGACCAGGATCAAGGTATGTGGGATATGGTATTTGGCGGAAGTGATGCAGGCATGCATTCAGAGGCGTAAAATTCGTTCTTGGTGAGTCTGTCATGGGTAAGGTTTTAAGGTAGACTAGGAGGTTTTATAGTGCGAGGGGACTTAGTCTTTACCAACAGAGGGTAGTGGTGGTTAAATTCACTTGTCTATAGCACGGTATGGTGGGTGGCAGAGGTTTTTCCCTTAGAGGTACGAGTATTGTGGAAATGCTGAGGAGGGTGCTGAAGTTTGTGTGGGATTTGGTGGGGAGGGCATGGTTAGTACGGAGTGTTGTTATGAGGATGTTCGGTAGAGGGGGTTTAGGTTTGTTGCCTTTAGGACTGAGAGTATGGCTGTATTATATATCAAGTGGGGGGAATATGAGGGAAGGGGGTAGTGAGGGGCGCTAAAGTAGGAAGAGTTATGGACAGGGGCACGTAAATGGTGGATGGGAAAGAATTGAGGGTGTGTGAAGATATGTTGAGATTTTTATTGACAGTTGCAAACAGGTGGATAAAATCAAAAGTGAAAACGGTTGGTGAAGGTAGTGGGAAAGGTCAAGGAATATGCAAGGGTAGGTAGCGGTATCAAAACGTATGATTGGGGGGTTATTTGGAAAGATTTTAGTAAGCTTCGGATTACCCGGCTAGGTAAGAGAATTAGTAATTTCGGTTATCATGGGGGATTTACTGGCTTTCAAGGAGGTGTGTGTTACGTAGTATGGGATTTGTGGAAGAGGCTTTTTTGTTCAGTTTTGTGGTGATGTTGAACCGGCGGTGTCATGTGGTTTTTTTGTTAACTCTTGGGAGGGGGTGAGATCATGGATGGAGTGGGGTTATCAGACTGTTGGGGGGGGTTATTTGTCGCTTTTAAGGGCTTTACTACGGAGTGTAGGGGAGTGTTAAGGGATGTAGGAAGGGCTATATTGTTATATCATAGTGGATTATCTGGACATTTCATGGGGGAATGAGGGGATTAAGGGGTGATATGAGGATAAAAGCGTTGGCGGCCAGAATTCTATAGGACGAAGTGTAGGATTAAGTTGGTTTTTGGGAGCGTCTTGGGAAAAAGGTTCCGGAGAGGGTTATGGAATCTCACTGTGGTTCCCTTGGCTGGGTCCCGCGGATGGACAAAGGATGTGGTCTCCTTATGGGGGGATGTAAAGGGGGGATCGAGGTTGTTTTTGGTTATCTGGAACGATCTGTGTGTAAGAGGAAGGTAGAGAGAATTAGGTATGGATGGTAAGCCATGTTTCAAGAGAATGTTTTGTCATAGTGAGATATAAGTGTGGTTTCCAGGGTTACTTTCTAAGCCTGATGGTTATGATTCACTGGTTTTAAAATTTTCTTGAAAAGCCAGGATACCGAGCCTTACGGATCTCAGTTTTTAAGTTATTAGATTGACACGTTGGTATCAACACAAAATTTTTCTGAGATGCGATGTAAGTTCTTTTGGGACTGGCACATTACCAGCAGCCTTAGTCTTCCACAACCTCCTTGGTTTTATTTAAGTCTCGGGTTCTTTAAATTATTTACATAGCCTAGTATGGTCCGCTACTGTGGCATGTGGTGTATTATTCTGTTATTTTGTGTGTGCCTCGTTGAACTAAACTATATGCAAAATGTTTTGAATGTTGTAAGTCATGGTTAACATTAATATTTGATATCTATTGGGGTGAGATACTTCTACTTATTACAGTGTATGTGTCTAGAATGTAGTGTTTCATTATCTGTTTTAGTCTTTGAATTTGTGTTTTTGTCTTGTTCATGCACTACCAACTTTTGTTCGATTGAGGTCAGGGGTTATGACCTTTCATTAATATAATTCAATGTATGTTATTTAGAACGGGGACTGTACAAACGGGCGAGAGGGGGGTAGATAGAAGTGTCAGCTGTGTCTGCATGGTAATAATGTTTATTATCAAAGGAGTGTTTATAGGTTATGTATAATTGGTTGTGGGGTTTTGTTTTATGGTTGTAATATGGCCTGATCTATGGTGTCTTAAATGTTCCGGGATTGTGATACTAGTGGTTTTGTATACCTCGTTATGGTTTTTAATTTTATACTATAATCTTTATGGTATTGCTTGTTTATTAAAATTCTGTATTGTAAAGGGTTGTGGAAGGTTGGGTTTAATATCTGGTGTATGTGTTAGGTATGGTGCTGTTCCTGTTTAGTCCAGTACTTGTGACATGGAAGGTAACTATATGTATTTGTTCTGTATACGATCTGAGTTGTATATTAATTTAATTAACATATATGTATGTGTGTGTGTGTGTATGTGTTATATAATTTTTAGTATATACTATATATTATATTTGAGTATATATATGTATGTGTATGTAATGTATTGTCATCAATACAAGTTCTTCTATTAAGTTACAGTGGATGTGCGTGGGTTTATCGGAGACTATTTTGTATGTGGTGTTAATTTTCATGTTCGGAGAGGTATGAAGTTCAACTGTATGTACCTTTTATTTATTTTCTTGTGGTTTGTTTTGTAACGTAATACAATGTATTTTGTATATGCGTTTTTAAATAAATTATAAAAAAAAAAATAATGGTGGTCATATTTGTTATTTGTTATGTTTATTCAGTTATTGTTTCAATATTAATGTAATGTTTTTTTCAGTTATTGTTCATTATATTGTCATTTTATGGGTTTTCCCTTTTGTCTATTGTATATTGTTGGTTTAAATAAATAAAAAAAAAAAAAAAAAAAAAAAACTCTTCATTTGCGATACCGTAGGTATCACGGAAAAACGCCGGTATAACAAATCCATCGTGGCTCCCGGACAGCCCCCGGGGGCAACTAACGAAAAAGTTTTGATGCGCCTTTTGCTAGCGCCCCATTTTGGAAAGAGCAGCGCACTCCTCAATACTCAATAGTTTTTTGACGAACTGGGGTAGTCGCCTGAAAACAGCAGGGGGTGAGGCACAACCGCATCCCCCGTGGAGGCGCGATGTAGTCCAAGTAAAAGGGATACAGTTTGGGATATGTCTTTATTTAGTACAATGTTTAAGGCTTTAATTTTTTTTAAAGTTATCGTATTGTTGTATGTTTTTTATTGATATTCATCATGTTGGTTTAGGGAAATATATTTCTTAGGGGTAAATATCGGATATGTGCTGCAGCATATTTTAAGGGGTATTATTTCTGTATTAGTTTTTTTTACGTTTAAGAAGGATGGTTTTTTTTTTTAATATTTGTTTAAATGACGTTTTAAATAAAAAAAAAAAAAAAAAACATTCCTGTACCCCGCTTCAGGTTATGAGGAGGTAGGGAAGGGGGTCTACATGCCCAAGAGCGATGCAGACAATGTCTAGAAACTTTTAAGGGAACCAACAGTCCCCATGGGGTGGACATTGACACTCCCCAAACTTTTAAATTCCCATTGTGTATATTAGTTGTTCATTTAATTATTTCTTGATGGTAAAGTCGTGACAGTCAGTAAAGATTTGGCCCTTATGTGACTTCCTGGGTTTAAAACTTTTTCCCCCTATTCAAATATTCCTTGACTATAAGTCTTTTTGGGGGGAGTGTGAGGGGAAAAAATTCAACAGATAGGGGTAGCGAGCGAAAATTTTTGTGTGAAGTTGATTGACAGTCTGCTTGTTTAAAGGGGGGTCAGTCTTGTCCCTTACCCCCTTCTTCACCCGGAAAAGGTGACGGTGGGGCTCCGACCCAAAAGGATAACACTTGACTCACAGTCCCAACCAAAGTAATAAAAAACCTTGCTCCATTTTTTTAATATATTGGTTAAAAGTTCACTTTTACCAATTTTGAAACTTGTTTATACTGCCTTAAATTTTTATGTATACCTTTCTTTCAAATCCCACATTTTTTTGTTTACCTTACATTATCATGGAGAGTGATTTTCAAGCAGTGGTTTAAATTTTGTCTCTTTCTAGCTTGGATGTCGCTTGGGTTTACTGGCAAACCCATAAAAAGTTTGAAAGGGGTAAAAACCTCACTTTGGTTTGGACTCCACTGATCGACTTACCCCGATGTAGCCAACCCCCGGAACTACCCATCATCTTTGCGTGTGAAAGACCTGTGTTCCCTTTACTTGAGGATCATTCAAAGGGGGGAAAAATGTATAGTCGTTGGGTTGTCATTACCGCTGTTGACCCCCCACTCAGCAAGGCTACAAATTCTACAAAGCACTGTTAAATTAACCAGATCTCATCCCAAATTCCAATTAGCTTGAAGTCAAATTTAATTTTTTTTTTTCATTTTCATTTCTCTTTCAAGTATAATAAAATTTCATGTTTTATATTTTTCTTCTAACAATAAGTGTTTATTTTGTATGTTATTTCTTTTTCTATTCTTTTAATTTCCTGAGGGGGGAGGCACCCTTTGGGAAATATTACTGAAGTTGTTCAGGGCTGAGAAAACCCTTACATGGGTCATGTCTCCTTCCCCCATTGTTTTAAGATATCTTCGATCGTTTCTTCCCCCCCTGGATTCTTCATCTAGGTTTCCCTTCAACTTTTTGGAGCCGTAACAAACTCCCCCTTCCCTCCCCTCTTCCACTTGTTTTTTTTTTGTTCCTATGGGTGTTTTTTCCCCTTTCCATCGAGAGTTCCCAGCTTCCCCCCTGCCCTTGCGAAACCCCCTATGCTCGAGGACTGTCTTCCCTGCTCAGCTTTTCCCCTTGCCACTGTATTGTGTTAGTCTTGCAGGTTCACGATTAGTCTTCCCGTATTGTTTGTCCTGAACCCCTACGCTCCCCCGTCTGTGAGGGTTAGAGGTCCCTGGGCCCTGTGCTGTCATTTGTCTCTCATTCTGTTTAGGTCTTTAGCTCCTCTTCAAAGCACTTGCTAAGATTTTAGCCCCCCCTTTGTTCCTCAGCTTTTCCTTCCTCCTTTCCCCTGCTGGCTCAGCTATTCCTTTTTCACTCTCCCCCATTTTTTTGAGCTCTATCCCCAAACTTCCCCCCCGGGGTTTTTCCCCCCCTGGGTTCGACCTCCCCGACCCCTGGGGCTCCTTCTCTTGGGTTGCAAATTTTTCTTTTTTTTTTTTTCCCCGGAAAAGGGCTTGTGGAGGCCAAGGGAGGAAGGGGAAAATAATAAAAATGTGTGTGAGGGGGGGGGGAGAAGAAGAAAAGGAGAGATAAAGATTTAAAAAATGGGGGAAAGATGGAAAGGAGGGAAAGAAAGAAGGTAGAGAGAGAGAGAAGGGGGGGAAGGAGAGAGAGAGGGGGGGGGGAAAAGAGGGAGTTTTTACGACATTTAAAGGGCCAACAGAAGAGGGAGGAATCCACACCACACCTGGCTATGGGAAAAAGGTAATGGCCAACCCTTTGCCCGACTTGCCACCACCGACTGGGGAACCTTCTCCAAGGTGTTGACAACAAAATGAACCTTCATGGAACATCCCTTTAAACTAAACAAAAAACAATTCCTAACTGGCAATAGTGCGAACCCACAGTCAGCCCTTTGGGTTTTGGGTTTCGTTTTAAGAGGCTGCTATGTAAGTACAAACGAAGGGGGGATAAGAGACTCCCCACCCCCTATAACAAGAATTGCCAGGAAGCCCGTAGGGATATGGGGGACATTCAAAGTGGGCCACTGCTAAAAGGGGGGGTGGACACAAAAAGTAGCAACAGGGAGGGTAGGCTCCAAACATGGGGGTCCGTGGGCAAGGAAACAAGGTTATCTGTGATGAAATTTATTCCCTCTCTAAATCGACAGGAGGGGCCACCTCTTAGTAGTCAAGAGAACAGACCTCTCTGCTGAACAAATTTCTAAAAATGCAAAGTTCCCCATCCAGCAAGAGACCCTCCTTGGGGAGCTCAAGAACTGTCAGTGGTG
>NW_026499691.1:0-10501 GCF_026875155.1 Cherax quadricarinatus | reverse complement strand
GGGAATATTTGAGGCGGACTCCAAAAGAAAGAAGGAGATACTGGTTGCTAAGGCAGACCCTGGGAAAGTGGGGAAAAGAGAACACCTGAGGGGACACGGATGGGCTCCCGGACACATGGACCTGGGAAAAGCGAGAGCACCTTGGGGAAGTGGGGAAGGGGGGGTGGAAATATCTGAGGCGGACTCCTGGGAAAGAAGGAGATACTGGTTGCTAAGGCAGACCCTGAGAAAGTGGGGAAGGGAGAACATCTGAGGGGACACGGATGGACTCCTGGACACATGGACCTGGGAAAGGCGAGAGCACCTTGAAGAAGTGGGGAAGGGGGGAGGGATATCTGAGGCGGGCTCCTGGGAAAGAAGGAGATACTGGTTGCTAAGGCAGACCCTGGGAAAGTGGGGAAGGGAGAACATCTGAGGGGACACGGATGGACTCCTGGACACATGGACCTGGGAAAGGCGAGAGCACCTTGGGGAAGTGGGGAAGGGAGGGGAATATCTGAGGCGGGCTCCTGGGAAAGAGATACTGGTTGCTAAGGCAGACCCTGGGAAAGTGGGGAAGGGAGAACATCTGAGGGGACACGGATGGACTCCTGGACACATGGACCGGGGAAAGGCGAGAGCACCTTGGGGAAGTGGGGAAGGAAGGGGGGGGGAATATCTGAGGCGGACTCCTGGGAAAGAAGGAGATACTGGTTGCTAAGGCAGACCCTGGGAAAGTGGGGAAGGGAGAACATCTGAGGGGACACGGATGGACTCCTGGACACATGGACCTGGGAAAGGCGAGAGCACCTTGGGGAAGTGGGGAAGGAAGGGGGGGAATATCTGAGGCGGGCTCCTGGGAAAGAAGGAGATACTGGTTGCTAAGGCAGACCCTGGGAAAGTGGGGAAGGGAGAACATCTGAGGGGACACGGATGGACTCCTGGACACATGGACCTGGGAAAGGCGAGAGCACCTTGGGGAAGTGGGGAAGGGGAGGGGGAATATCTGAGGCGGACTCCTGGGAAAGAAGGAGATACTGTTCTAAAGCAGATCCTGGGAAAGTGGGGAAGGGAGAACATCTGAGGGGACACGGAGGGACTCCTGGACACATGGACCAGGGAAAAGCGAGAGCACCTTGGGGAAGTTTGGAAGGGAAGGGGGGAATATCTGAGGCGGACTCCTGGGAAAGAAGGAGATACTGGTTGCTAAGGCAGACCCTGGGAAAGTGGGGAAGGGAGAACATCTGAGGGGACACGGATGGACTCCTGGACACATGGACCTGGGAAAGGCGAGAGCACCTTGGGGAAGTGGGAAGGGGGGGGGAATATCTGAGGCGGACTCCTGGGAAAGAAGGAGATACTGGTTGCTAAGGCAGACCCTGGAAAGTGGGGAAGGGAGAACATCTGAGGGGACACGGATGGACTCCTGGACACATGGACCTGGGAAAGGCGAGAGCACCTTGGGGAAGTGGGGAAGGGTGGGGGGAATATCTGAGGCGGACTCCTGGGAAAGAAGGAGATACTGGTTGCTAAGGCAGACCGCAATGGACCTGGGAAAAGGCGAGAGCACCTTGGGGAAGGGGGAAGGGGAGGGGGGGAAATCGAGGGCTTCCTGGAGAGGGGATCAGCTTGCAGGCACCCTGGAAAGTGGTGGAAGGAGTGCTGAGAAAGAGACATTGAGTGGACCATGACTCGGACTGGAAACGATGGACTAACATAAAAATTATTGAAAATTTAAATTTAATTTAAATATTTAAAATTTTAAAATTATTTATATTTTAAAAATTTTTTTTTTTTGGGTTTTATAAAAAATTGGGGGGGGTTTTTTTAAAATTTAAATTTTTATTTTTAAAAAATTTAAAAGTAATTTTTAAAAAAAAATAGTTTAATTAAAATTTTTTTAAAATTTGGTAATTAAATAAAATATTGAAATGATAAATTTGGAAAAGATGATTTAAAATTGGGGAAAAAAAAATTTTAAAAAAAGGTTGGCCCGTACTAATACGGTGGTTTTCCTCTTTTTTTCAATTGGAATTTTGGGGGGTAAATTATTTGAAACCGTAACCCCTTTTGGGAATTCTTTCTTTTAACAACCCTTTTTAAATTTTTGTTAGGAAAATTTTTGCTTAAAATTCAAAGGGAAGAAACACTGTGGTGCTATGGTAACCTTCTTATGGTGTAGAAATATACCTAGTTGGGCGAATCTTATGTGGCTAGTGGTCCAGTGGCTATCGCGACGGTCTGGAGTTTTGAACTTCTCTGACCGCGGGTTCAAATTCCCGCCCGTGGTATGGATTTATGTCAATGTTGCTTTTCCTTTACCATATCCTCAGTTTCCTCCTGGGACAGAAATTTTTTTTTTAGATATTATGGATATAATTTATTTTGCTTACACGTTTATATCTCTTTTGAAATAATTATGAAAACAGCCTATTAAAAGTTGTCATGCAGTTTCATGCTCCCATACAAAACACTAACGTGGGGTAAACCCCAACAACGTAATTCACAGACAGGATTAGTTATCAGAGCATCAAACCTTGCTCTCTGACGGTTTCAGCAAGTGAGGGACTATGTTACCCAAGCCTTGAGGGAGGTTGGTAGGTACGGACAGATAGGCAAACTTTATCGAAACGTTTCGATACACAGTAGGCTTCTTCAGTCGAGTACAGAAAGTAGGCAGGGAAACAGTACAGATGTGAAGACGAGTAATCAATCCCATTCACCCTTGAAGTCGTAGTTTGAGGGTTTGTCTGTCCTCAGCCTGAGAAAGAAGTTCAATCCCATTATTTTGGAAAACTATCTGAAGATTCAAGCGACAGTGCGGAGACTTGATAACTGTCAGAAGGAGAGGTGCCAGAGTAGTAGTAGGTTTGAATGCAGCCACTGAGTGATCGCGTCTCTCTCAGATCAATTTAATTCTTACTTTGAAAAGTTGTCCAAGTCGTTTCTGTACCAATGATGCCATTGTGTTTGCAGTGTCTGACAGTAGTGAATATCATAAAAAAAAATTGGTATACAATCCGACAGGTTTGTAGTTAAGACACATTAGGCAACAGTTAGGCAACTTTATCCCGAAACGTTTCGCCGACTCAGTAGGCGCTTCTTTTCAGTCGAGTACAGAAAGTAGCGGAACGGTAGCGATTTGAAGACGATGTGATCAGTCCATCACCCTTGACAGTCGTAGATTTGACGTTGTCAATCCTGAGCGAAATATTTTTTTTTTTATTTTTGTCCTCCAATTTCAATTAAATTTTTATAGGTGATTTAAGAAGCCAATTGAAGCCTAGAACGTTTTACTTAAAAGATAAATAGAAAAAAAAATAGTGCCCTATTCTATAGGGCATTAAAATCTCTCCCTTTTCTACAAATTGTAAGACGTACAATGTTGTTAGTTGACAATCCGATGAAAAGATAAGGGATAGATAATTTGGGCATAAACGCCGTTGAGCGAAAATGTCAGTAATGTGGCATTCTAATAAAAAATGTTTGATTTGATTAAGAAAAAAAAAAAACATATAAAAAGCAAAGCGGTAAAAGATATGGTTAATCCCGTTTACATTCTAATTAGAACCATCATTACTCAATTACGTGTGCAAAATCATGACACTCTATTAAAACTTTTTGCCAAAGTGGAAAATAATGTCAGTAACTTATTCCTGAGTATACAAATTACGTTTTCTGTAAAACTCGACGGTCATTGCCACGCCACATTTCAGTATGTTACACGCCCTCCCACTTGTTGACAACAACAAGGCGATCTGAGCTATTATCATCTTCCCTGAATTTGAATGAGTTCTTCAGAGAGTTTCAATGTAGTGGTATTAAGAATGAACAATCATAAAATCGTAATATTTGAGTGAAAAAAAAAAAAATAACAATTGCCACCAGGAAGACCAAAAAATTCATTTTGGAAAAAACCTTATTTAGAAAATATGATAGAAACAAGCTAATTACATCAGCTGTTGTCAGTAATTTATGTCAGAAGACATTTTTTTTCCATATTTTTTCAATTTTCCTTTTTTATCACTCCTAAATAATTCGCACCTCCCTTGAGATCATGGGGCAACTGCATGCCTCGAGGCTCGGGCCTACCGCTGTCCAGGTGTGAGATGTTGTGTGAAATGATTAAGAAAACAGTAGTTGAGAATTTCACACTAGGGCAACATTTGGGAATCTATTATTCTGGATAAAGATTTCAAATGTTATCCAAGTGTGTAATATTATCAGGGTAAGATGACCGATATTGTTTTTGTGCTAATAGACGTCGTATGATAGTGATTTTAAAATGGCATGTTGCAGTAAGTTAATCATCATAGTAGCAGTTGATTAGTTGATGAATTGGATTTTTTTGGTTTGAAACCTATAGTTTTAAGATGGATCATTAAAACTACATGCAGGCTGACTCACGAAATCGTAAATAACAACAATGCAAGCAAATCACACTGGCCCCAACTGGTCTGTGGTTTACATGTTACATGTTCCCCACCAATCATGAACACTTTATTCCCTAAAATCTGAGATTAAGGTAAACTCTCATTGTACATACACTGAGGTGGACATGTTACCCCGCTGTATATATCATTGGAAAATATAAAATGGGTATACGTTAACAAATGTAATTTGGTTAGTAGCAAAATTGTTTAAACCTGCAACCTGCTTGTGAACTAGTTTTAAATGACCAAAGGGTCCTAGTGCTTGGTAAATCATAAAACACCCTTCGTGCTAGCGAGGGGCTTTTGATTCAAGGAACTGGAGCTGCGCAACCCTTCTAAGGACCAACTGATTACCTTTCTAGACCTTACTAGTAAGAGCCTTCCATATATTATTAATTATTAATTTATTATTATATTATTATCATTATCATCATCATCCCAAGTGTCACTGAGCTATATTTATTTCTGGCTTGAGGCACATTAGTGCCTGGGGAATGTTGGTGCCTTGGGCTTCTTGATTACCTTGACATAGTGAAGCTGAGGCAAGTTGGTGCTGTAGTATGTTGGTGACCCAAGGCATATTGGTACCTAGCGCAAGTAGTATTTGCCAGAATTAAATATCCTACACTGCCTGCATTTGTCTACAGGTAAGTGAACCTAAAACAATTTGCTGCGTACTGGGTGCTCATCCAACCCCGCTATTTATTACCGAATTAAAATGAGGGTATTCACTCCACCTAGATTGTTACTCAGTTGGTAAACAAAGATTCAACCATTATTCTTACTCATTTGATAAACAAGGATTCACTACCAATATTATTTACTCAGTTTTAAACAAAGATTCACTGCACTATTAACAGTTGTAAATAAGGATTCACTCCAAGATTATCATTCAGTTTATTTTACAATAATTATGATTAGTGATAATAAAGACTGAAAATGAACTTTATTACCAAAACATATTTCATGAGATAAAGAAACAACGATTAAATGTACGGTAATACCAGATATCAGATCTAAAATATATACTGATCCTAGTTACGCGATTCACTAAATCATTTATGTTGATTAAAGGAATATGACAAATATTGTGCAGATTATCACGGCATTCTTCGACAAATGTAGTTTATTAGGGTAAATTTCTCTGGCTATATTTTACCATGTTCATGCGATGACTTCCTATTAATGAGTGTGAAATCAAGACAAAACTAAAATTTACAATACGCTAACATGTGCGAAGAAAGTATGTCATGTATCAGTAAAACAATCTGCTAAAAAATAGTATTTTTGCCTGGCTCTGTCGTCTGAAGATCTGGACTGATCTCGTTTGCAACATCAGGCAGACATTGCAAACATTGAGTGGAGTCCATTTACATTGTAGGTGTTTCCATTACTGGCAAACGTCTTGATGAAACTTTAACAATGCTTGTCCGTCACCTCAGATAAGACTCTCAGGATAAAGACAACTGTGAGTAAGGAAAAGTAGTTTTGAGTCGCATGTTGCAGCTCATGTCGTAACTTTCACAGTTAGTGATCCCACCAGTGCTAGTCCAGTCGGGTTAAACTTCACAGTAGTTGATCAACTGTGCAGCAGTCGTTGTTAGCTTCCCAGAGTTGATCACCAGTGGTCAGTCAGTCGTTGTTAGCTTCCCAGTGTTGATCCACAGTGTCAGCTCAGTCGTTGTTAACTTACCAGTAGTTGATCACCAGTGCCTGAAGTTGACATCTATGTGGCTACTGGGAACCCTTTGAGTGGATGCCAAACTGTTTTAAATCCACATCATTCATTTCCGTCTGAAAATAATCTCCATTCCTCTAATGAGTCAGGGGAATATAGGAATATATATGAATCTAACACTAACTCCTTCCAGTAATCTTGGCAGAACAATTGTGTTTCTAAACATTCATAAACAAAAGTGTTTCAATCCCGAATGATACTTTTTCCAATGCCTTGACAGTTATTTATGATACACAAGCTCAGTGTGTATTAGCGGCCATAAAATCTTGTCCACTGAAAACTAATGGAGCATGCTACACTGAAATGACTAAGTTAAAGAGCTAGCCATGCTTTACTGATCTCCCTAGGTTCCAGTCATTAAATTTGATTCTCCAAACATGCTTTTAAGTGTGGAAACAAAATGTTGTAGATCCGTCACTATGCTTCTGAACGGATGGTACATAAAAGATTTATATTATAATTTTTTTTCAAACAAAAGAATTTGTTGATACCCACAAAAAAATTATATCTATTCATACAGCCACACCTAATAATTATAAATTACAATTATGGTTATTTTTTTTTTTTTTGAAAGGGACGCTTTATATAAACTAAATATATCCTTAAAATTATAGAGCTTCTTTTTGTTTACCCAAATATGCTAATCAGTTCAAGGTTGTATTTGCAATATTGATAAGAAAAATAAAATTTTTTTTAAAAAAATAATGAGTTAAAACTTAATGGGAGGAGTTATACACTAAAGGTAAGAATTTGACTAAGTACTCACTGTTAACAGGAACTGATAGTTCTTCAAGCCACTTAACAGACAGGTTCTGTCCTGTCTAAACCTCCTCATCTAAACCAATGCTATTTAGTCTCAAGTCAAGTGTCTACGGCAATCTGTCTTTGTCTGACTTCGACACACGGTCTTCAAATGACTGAACTTCAGATTCCCATGGAAAGTTTTTCCATACACTTTGTTTTCCCCACACACAAAAATACCTCACAAATAATTTCTCCAGTTAACAAGGGTAATGTCTTGCCTACAGCGCGGCTTCTGCACGACACAAGGTTCGTACTGGCTAAGCTCATGTTTACCCTGGATTATTACTGGGTTTCACACTGGCAGTTCTCCTTTATTAATGACTTGAAGATAGAGGCTTAAAGTACGGTACATTCACAGAAGTGTTGTACACTGCTAATAGCAGTGTACATAAGCTGTTTCCCTCAGTGCAACTGTACGTTCACTGTAGAGGTATTTTGTAGTGCAAAGATTTTTATCCGGTTCTATCTCTGTTAATTCCATGCCATTTATTGATATAGTGGGAATATTTTTATCGTCATCCCCTTCCGAGGGATTGATTTACCCTTTGGAGGGTAAAGTTTCCTTTGTTAAAATGGACTCTATCACAACTGTCTATGTCCACTATTAATGCTGTCACGGCTCGTTAGTATTGACTGTTATTCATCTTTTTTCTACAGTCAAGAGCAGAATGTTTTCACATTGCGCCATCTACCTATTATTATGACAGTGTTCTTGGGCTTAGTACTTGGATAATGAGTGGTTGAGTCAGCGGGTGCACCGCGGCAAAATCTCGCTTCTGTCTCCTCACCTAACCTGTGTGACTGGTCACTATAAAGTATAGTTCTTCGACATTTAAAACACACACACACCACACACACACCACCCCCACACACACACACCACACACACACACACAACACACACACCCCACACACCACCACACCACACACACACACACAACACAACACACAACACACACACACACACAACACACACACACACACACACATGTGAACGGACATGACGGAAGGGTTAGACTCAGAAGTGTCCCTGTTTGCAGTGACTGTGAAGTTATGAGGAGATTAAATCTGGATGAGGACCCAGGCAGGACTTCAAGAGACTGGACAGACTGGACACGATGGTCCTGCAAATGGCTTCTCGAATTTAATCTGCACAAATGGCAAAGTCATGGTAGATGGGAAGGGCCAGAGACCACAGACAGAGTATAGGCTAGGTGGCCAAAGACTGCAAACCTCACTCAAGGAGGAAGATCTTGGGTGTGAGTATAACACCGAGCATGTCTCCGGAAAGCACAATCAATCAGATAACTGCTGAAGCATATGGGCCGCCCCTGAAACTGAGAACAGCATTCCGACACCTTAGTAAGGAATCATTCAAAGACACTGTACACCGTGTATGTCAGGCCCATACTGGGTAAGCAGCACCTGTTTGGAACCCGCACTTGTATAAAGCACGTTACCGAAGAGCGTTCTCAGATCTCAGAAAGTACAAAGGTTTGAACAAGGTTAGTTCCAGGAGCTAATGGGAATGTCCTATGAAGAATGATTAAGGGAAATTGGCCTGACGACACTGGAGGACAGGAGGGTAGGGGAGACATGATAACGACATATTAAAATACTGCGTGGAATAGACAAGGTGGACAAGGACGGGGATGTTCCAGGGACAGGGGACACAGAAACAGAGGCCCACAATTGGAAGTTGAAGTCACAAATGAGTTAGAGAGATAGTAGGAAGTATTTCTACAGCATAAAGTTTTGTTAAGGCAGTGGAATAGCCTAGAAAATGACGTAGTGAGAGGAACCATACAAAGTTTTTAAGACGAGGTTTGGATAAAGTCATGGAGCGGGGAGAGAGAGAGGGCCTAGTTAGCAACGAGTGAAGAGGCGGGGGCCAGGAGCTTGGACTCGACCCTGCAACCACAAATAGGTGAGTACACACCACTCACACACACTCACACACACACACAACACACCACACACACACACACACACGCACCACCACACACAACACACACGCACACACAAACACTCACACACAACACTCAACACAACACACACACACACACACTCATACTCACACACACACACACACAACCTCACACACACACCACACACACACCACACACGCACCACACACACACACCACACAACACACACACCACACACACACACAAACACACACACATAACACCATTCCCATGGTGTGGGTGGTAGTAACACCATACCCTGGTGTGGGTGGGGTGGTAGTAACACCATACCCATGGTGGTGGGTGGTCAGTAACACCATACCACATGGTGGGGTGGTAGTAACAACCATACCATGGCCCTGTGGGTGGTAGTAACACCATACCATGGTGTGGGGGGTAGTAACACCATACCATGGTGTGGGTGGTAGTAACCCCCATACCCATGGGTGGGTGGTAGTAACACCATACCCATGGTGTGGGTGTAGTTAACCCCATCCCCATTGGTGTGGGATGTAAACACATACCTTTGTGTGGGTGGTAGTAAACCAAAACCCAAATGGTGTGGGTGGAAGTAACACCATTCCCCAAAGGTGTGGGTGTAGTAACACCATCCCCAAAGGGTTTGTGGGTGGTAGTAACACCTTACCCAAGGTGTGGGTGGTATTTAACACCATACCCAAGTGATGGGGTGGTAGTAACACCATACCCAAGGTTGGGTGTAGTAACACCATACCAAGGTGTGGGTGGTAGTAAACACCCAACCCAAGGTTGTGGGTGGTAGTAACACCATCCCCAAGGTGGGGGTTTGGTAGTAACACCAACCCATGGTGTGGGTGGTAGTAACACCATACCCATGGTGTGGGTGGGTAGTAACACCATACCCAAGGTTGTGGGTGGGAGTAACACCATACCATGGTGTGGGTGATAGTAACACCAAAACCCAGGGTGTGGGTGGTACTAACACCATACTCATGCTGTGGGAGGTACTAACATCACTCCCTGGTGGGGAAATTTTATCACATACCCATTGTGTGGGCGGTAACACTATACCATGCTTAGGGTGGTAGTAACAGCATATCCAGGGGTGTGGGTGTTGTAACACCGTTCCCATGTGGGGTGGTAGTAGCACCGTACCCATGGTGTCGGTTGTAGTAACACTATACCCAGGGTGTGTTTGGTAGTTACACCATACCCATTGTTCTGGGTGGTAGTAGCACCATACCCATTGTCTGGGTGGTAGTAACCCATACCCATGGTGTGGGGTGGTAGTGAACACCATACCCATTGTCTGGGGGGGTAGTAACACCATACATGGTGTGGTGGTAGTAACCCATAGCATGGTGTGGGTTTTAGTAACACCAAAACGACATATAAAATATGACAGGAATTAACGGGGTGGACAGAGACAAAAAATGACCCAGAGTTTGGGAACGCAACAAGGGGACACAGTTGAAAGTTGAAGAACGGGATGAATCACGGGATTTTAGGAAGCATTTTTTCACCCACAGAGTATGGGAAGGGGGGATATTTTGGGGAAAGTGATGTGTGGAGCTTTAAAGCAAGTATGATAAAGTTATTGGG
>NW_026499688.1:0-20377 GCF_026875155.1 Cherax quadricarinatus | reverse complement strand
TCCGGGGTGTATATAATCATGTATACTCGCGCCTGCTTTCCGGGGAATACAGGTTCAGGAACCTCAATGTCCCAGTAATTGAGGTGTTTGATCTCCTAAATTTGTTTTGTCCTAAAGATTTAATTTTCCCCTCGGTTTACCATATCGAGTAATTGAAATTTTCATCGTTGAATTTTAAATTTTGTTTTCTGCGCCCCTGAAGATTTGGTTATGTCCCCCTGGAGCCTTGCGTGTCTGAATGGAAGACAGTGCATGCAAATTCGGGTGTCATCTGCAGGGGAAGACACGGTGCTTGGGTGCACCCTTTTGTCTATGTCAAATTGGGGATGAGGAAAAAGAGGGGAGCGAGTACTGGCCTTAGGAAAAGTTTTTCCCCCCGTGGTTTCCCCTCGGACTTTACCTGTTGACTACTACTCCGTGTTTGTTAGTTGAGGAAATTATAGATCCACGACCGATTTTTCCCTGTTATTCCTTTAGCACGCATTTTGGTGTTATTACGCCATGGCCCAATTTGCAGGCTTTTGCAAAGTCTGTATAATTCTCTGCATTTTTTTGTCTTCTAGTGCACCAAAGCCTTGTCGTAGGATCCAATATTTTGAGACAGACAGGAGCGCCCCTTTCAAAAACCCCCTGTTCCCCTGTGGTGTTATGATGGGTTTCTAGATGGGGGTGAATTGCTTCTTTGGACCCTTTCAAAGATTTTTTTTTTTGGGTGTTGTGCTATCGGTCTGTGTTCTTGCTGTTGCTTTTACTCCCCCCCTTTGGGGAGTGGGGCTTGTCTGTTTTTTTAGTTTTTTTTCCCAAAACAAAACCATACTGATCTGTCTCAATTTGGGTCTTCAGAAGACTTGTCCCTTCCCTTTGAGGAAACTCTGAAGTTAGCTTTAAAAAGTAACGTGTACAAAAAAAAGAAATTTTCTTTTAAAATTTTTAGTTCAAACAAATCTTTTACAAACTATAGTGTCTCAAACAAAACCCCAAAGAGTGGGTTAGAAGGGGTTGTCATTCCCAGGGATTGCAGGAAAATATTTTAAAGATTTATCTGACCTACCGTCTCTGGCCTTTTTACCCAAAGGATAACCTAAAAGATCAAAGACTATATTTCTGGCCTAGTTTCCCCTGACATCTAAAAAATACTGTTGTGGAAAATTTCATTTTCCTGAAAGTAACCATAAGGTAATACCAGTAAATTGTAACAAAGATTATTTTTACAAAGTTTAAAAAGACTAGTAGGAAATTTTAGAAACCTTTTAAAAATTTTCTCTATAAGGATTTCAATGCGAGTTTACAGAATTTGGTTATTGTGTGGTTTACATGTATAAAATACTAATTACAGAGGGGGCCACTAGAACACCTACGGCTAGGCATTTCGGGCAGATTAGTTTAAATTCTTAACTTTAAAATATTAAAAATTATGAGGAAAGTTGGTATTACGGTAAGTGCTAAATATATTTGTGAGTTTAGCAAGTAATGCTTTTGTTTTGGCACGTACTAGTTTTGTTTTGGAGTATCACGGGCCCCAACTTAGACTAGTTAGGATATTTTTCAAATTAAATTTAATATTTCTGTTTTATGGTCAATGGGTGAGTGAGTGAAAGTGTGAACCACCAGGTGGTATTGTGTTTTTTGGGATTTGGGTGTATCAGGGAGATAAAATTTTTTTCTAAGGGTATTTTGAATTCTAGGTTTTCAGGTAGGGTGTTCCAGATTTTAGGGCCTTTGAATACACGAATTTTTTAAAGGTTTAGTCTGACAGGGAAAGGATGAGATGTTTGTTGGTGTTTGCCTGGGGGTTTCTGTCCAACTATCAAGAAAAGCGTTTTAGGTGGGATTAAATTGAAATTTAAGGTCCTGTAGATGTAGATTACACACAGTAATTTGGGGATGTACTGAAAACAGGGAGTAAGTTTTGATCTATGAAAGGGGGGGGGGATGTGTTGCCAGGGATGGGATTTAGTGATTATTTTACTGCGTTTTTTTTGGGTTATTATTGTTTAGGTGTGTTGCTGAAAAATGATCCCCAACACAAATTGATGGGTGAGGTAGGATAAATAAGTGAGTGGTATGTGTGAGAAGGGTTTGTGTGAGGATTCCCGTGTTTTCTATACTTTTTTGGACTGTGTTGGAATGGGGGCGAATTCAGTTTTTGTCGAGGGATAGGCCTAGGAATTTCCCCTCATTATGTCTGGGAAAATTTGTGTTGTCGGGCCTTTAATTTTAATTTGCACAAAAATCCTGCTCTGTACCAAACATAATATAGTGTTTTTTCATGTTTAAAATAAGTTTATTGGCTGTCATCCTAGTCGATATTTGAGCGCTCCCCGTTAAAAATTTTTGTTGAGGGTGGCAAAATTAGGGTGAGGATACGTAAATGTGTCGCAGCAAAGAGAATGGGGTTCAGGTGTTAGGATAAGTTTGGAAGATCATTGATTATGAGGAAGAGCAGGGGGGACACTTCCCCAGAATCCAGACCCCCCAAGGGGCTGTTTTGTTGTGCGCGTTTAATGGTAACATATGATACCCTATTAGTAAGGTAAGATTTGAAATATGCAAGCGCATGGCCTTTTAAAACCATAATGGTAAAGTTGTGGAGTAGGATGCGGTCTCTAATCTGAAAAAAATTTTTTAGGTCAAAAAAATTCTAGTCAATATTTCTTTTTTTTTTCCAATGCGTGTAAAGCAGATCTAACATTTTTATAATTGCATCATTAGTGCTTTTATTTTTTGAATCCAAATTGGCAGGGTTGAGTATTTTTTGGAAAAAATGTTGAAAGGGAATGTCCCCCTTCGATCCCTGCCATCTATCTCCCCACAAGTTGCTCTGACCTTTTTAAATTACCAATGAAATATGCATCACCGGGAAATTTTTTTTTAAAATTTATTTAATTTTTTGTGGATGTTTTAAAATTAAAAATGATTCTTTATACACATTTATTAAACGAAGGAAATTTTAATCATAAAACTCACCAATTTGTTGGAGATTACGTGCATCATACTCAAAAAACCTCCCTCTAACTAGATTTATAATCATAATACTTGCCAGAATTCAAACATAATTTACATAGCTTATCTGGGGTTCCTGGAGTTTCCTAACAATGGTTTAAGCTCAAATTATGCAGAAATGCAATCTAAAATTTCGGCTATATTTAAGGGGTGGAAACCCAAAATTTAACCTCTAGAAATCAAAAATTTTTCCCTATTTTACTAACGTTTTTCTTGGTCTTTCAAAACACAATGAGATCTCCCTGCTGTCACCGCGGGGCCCGAGTTCCCAGTTTTTATAATTAATTTTTATTAAAAAAAATATAGGAATAATTTACATATACTGTATTTCTGGAAAATATGTCATATTTTCCCAATGCGGCTGGGCGGAGTTCGTTTCTAAAAACTCAAATTACTCTTCCTTTAGGAGGGAAATGATTCTGCTGGGCTGGTTGAGTGGCTGTTCTCCTAGATCTTACTTTATTTATCTTCCTGCATACTTTGGGCAGCGTTTCCCTTTGTATCACTCGTGTCACTTTCCCTTAATTGAAGCCATTTAATTCCAAGGGAAAAAAATTTATTAATTATGCTAAACTTTCTTGGGTATGACAAACACTTTTACCCGGACAAACCCCTTTTGGGATCTGGGGACAAGTCAAACTTTCCCAGAGGCCACAATGTTCGATGTTGTTCAATCAATTAAAAAACCCAAAGTCACCCGGTTTAATTTCTGTCGATTTACTGCCCCTGCGCCCCCCTAAAAGTGTTACGTGTGTAATAAAATATTTCCCATGCCCCCATTAGACCAATATCAATTACTTTATTTAACATTTTAAATTTATCACACAACACTGCCGCTCATTGAAACTTATCACTTTCTTAATTATCTCTGTAACAGGGGGAGCTTCCAATTTCCTTCCAATATTAGGTGAGGGGTGTTAAAAATCGCTCGGTGATCATCTGTACGACAGAGGCCATTATTTTTTTTCAATTTTCTGCCTCCATAACACTGCTGGAATTCTTCCAAATTAATTCTCTTCTGGTGTGTACTTTATGGAGACACCTTTTTTACTGTGCCTATCGTCTTCGACAGCCCCCCCCCCCCTGCCCAAAGGGGGTCTTGGAGTAATAAAATTTTCCAGGTACACCCCCGCTGGGTTTTAAAAGGATTGCATCGTTATTTATTTTTTTTCATCAAGTGTTGGCACCAGCTACAAAAAATTTTTGGGCATTATCCGAAATCATCAATCTGAAGGATCCCTTGCAAAATTTTCGAAACCTGTATAAACGTTTGCAGCAAGTACTGAGCCACTTTAAATGAACTGCCCTATAGCAGTACAAGGAAAAAGCATACTACACTTTCAGTGGAACCCCATCTGAAGTACGGTTAAAATATTGGACCACTGTATCTACCCCTGTTAACAAATGGTTTCACTAATTGCACATGCCCCTTTGGCAAGGTGGGGGAAAGGGGTAAATAGGATCTGGCATCCACACGGCGACATATTACACAAATTTAATCCCCTTTTTTACTTTTTGGTCCTTGTGGAATCCGGAAAGTTTCCCTAATACAATTTAAGGGTATCTTAAACCCCCCACCATCTTTACATTTTTTTGGGCTTTTAAAAAACAATTAAATTTTTAGATGATGATTTTGGGGGCATAGATAGGGTGTTTAGATAATCCCCCAAATTCGCATTTTGAAACCCCTTCCCTCTGCACCTAATTACTTGTTCTTAAATACAGCCCCAATTTTCTATTATGGAATCTTTCAAAATTTTTTCTTACCTCACAATTTAATTCATTTATCATTTTTTCCTGTACCCTCTTTATCAATATTCAAGAGGATAAAAAACTTATGAATATTTATCATGTTTAGAAATTTAAAAAAAACCCAACTTAGTTACATTGATTAGTTTGGGTAAAGAAGAATACCTGTTTATATCAATGGCTAATGAGGACAAACTATATTGGAGTGGTGGTCACAGTAATTTCAACAGGAGAAATATACACCTTTTTACAGGCCAATTATTTTATTTACCAGCCAGCTCAGTCGTTTAAACCCAATGATACAGCATTTACAAATTTACATAAGGTAAACCTTGAGAAAAAGAAATCAGCTGGATTCTCCTCCCAGGTATATGATTAAATGTAACATATGCTGACCCAAACTGTTAAAATTTCTCTTGCATCTGATTAATTTCAGCGACTCTGTTTTGTACATACACAATTTTACTGTTTCCATTACGAATCCATTGTAAGGATACCTCGTTATCAGACAAATTACAGTGTCGCTAATTTTTATCTCCTGCAATTTAAATTTCTTATATAATTAGCTAATTTGACACCTACAAAAATGGCTGTTAATTCCAACTGAGGTAAGGTATGTGATTTAATTGGAGACACTTTACCCTTAGACATAACAAGAGAAATAACACTGAAGGTAAGCAACTGCTCCATATGCCAATTTTAAAAGCATCACAAAAAATGTGGAGTAAATTTTTCCCCATCTGGATTGGCCACCTGGCTGGGAACTCTAACATTGGAAATTTTTTCATAATCACCAACTAATTCATCCCCCCTGTTAATGAATTTCTCAGGCAGAGTTTCATCCCAAGCACATTTAAGTTTCCATGTTTCTTGTATTAATAATTTCCCTCTTATATTAAGGGGGTGACACTAAACCTAGTGGATCAAAATATTTGGAAACTTCAGCAAGCAAAACTCTTTTAGTTAATTTATTGGGCAACTGTAATTATTAGGTTTTAACATTAACAAATCTCTCTAGGTATCCCAAGTTAATCCCAAACATTACTTTCATTTTGGCACTTCATCTCCAGGGTAATCTTTACTTATTTTGTCCTTTAATTTGGACGAATTTTCTATTCCATTCCCTCAGAGGCATATTTGCACTTTTTCATTATTTTTTTAGCCTCTCCATAAGTCATTAACAGTTCTCTTCAGTTTACATCACTCCCAGGAAATTGTCCACATAAAATTGTTTGCTCATTACTTTACTCAATGGATTTCCTGTCGTTTAAGGTGTCATTTATCGTCGCTTGAAGTAGGGAAAAGATGGATGTAGCACCAAATGATACGCTCCTAAAGCGAAAGGTTTAAGAAGGCTATACTGGTCACTAGGATTCTCATGCCATAAGAAAATGGGTACAATCCTGGTCAGCCTCTTGTAAACCCACTCTTAGGAAAGCTTTACTTATGTCAGCAGTAAAGGCATAATTCTCCACCCTGAAATTTAATAAGATATCTCCTAATTTTTTTCCCTCAATGACGGACCTGGTTAAAACAGTCTTTTAAAATAGGTACGTTTTTGTTACTCCTGCACTACAATTAAACACAATCCTCTGAGGAGTGGTCTTTTAAAAACCTTCTTCACTCCGTGATGTGGCAAATAGTGACCATAAATTTTGGCTTTTCTCAGGAGTACCTCTTCTATTATTTATTAATTAATTGTTCAGTAATTATATCATTATAGGCAGTTTTAAAAATTCTGGTGTCTTACTCAGTTCGCGGAGCTGAGCCTTTAACTGTCCATTTTGCCTTTTTGTAATTATGGGCAATTCGGGATGGTTCAGTCCCCTTTGAAGTCGTACCCAGTTTTGGGTTCCAATTAAAATTTTTACTTTCTTCGGGAAAGTTCCTGAGTAAAAAAATTTATCGGGGATTTCTTCATTTCCCTTTTTTCCCAAATTCGTCAAAACCCCCCAAAAATTTTATGTATTTGGCTCAACCCCATCCTCTATGGGGAAATTTTTCCTGGGGTACGATTTAAAGGTTTTAAGACCCACAGTGTTAGAATTTTATTTTCTGTTGTCATGCATTATTATTACGAGGAACCCTTTACCTTAAAATTACGGGGCCAAACTGAAAGGTTTTTTAAAAAAGGTTGATACCACATTTTTTTAACCCCATCCCCTTTAAAAGGAGGCATAATAGTCACAAACCCTATAAAAAATATTTTTTGGGGCCCTTACAGAATCAAAAATTTAACACCCAAAGGTGAAAATTTCATTATCTCTAAGTCTTTTATGTAGCTTTACTAAGTCAAATGTAGAAAAATTTTCTCGGAAGTCTAAACCAATTACTGATTAACACGTTTTTTCTTATTGCCCAACCTGAATTTATGTAAACAGGCCCATACAATTGACCCCTTCTATCGGGAGAAAAAACCCAATAAAAATTAGATTTTTAGGGACCCCCCCATTTGTATTTTATACCACAAAAATTTTTACTTTTTTATAAAAAGTCCCCGGGGAAACCCCCTGTCAAATAATGCGTTACTTTTTTTCATTTATGCCTTTTATCATAAATTTTTTTACCTGTAACAAAAAAAATTTTCTACTTGGGGCAAAAAAAACATTTTTAAAAATTTAGCACAATTTTACAAAGCCACTTTTGTGTTTGGATTGCAACTTATCTTTTTTATCAACTTTATAAAATATAGACGAACTTTAAAAAATGGTAAAAAAATTACCGCAGGTTTAGGAAAAGACACATAGGGAAACAGTTTAGGAAACTTTTTTTCAAAAAACGTTTCCCCTACCAGTAGCCTATGGTAGGCAAAAACGTTTCGAAAAAAAAGATACCTAACTTTGCAATTTGTCTTCCCTAAAAAACCTGTCGGAAATTTTATACCATTTTAATGTTCAATCGTCAGAAACTCCCAACAAAAGGGTACTTGGTACAGACCTAAAAACAACTTCGAAAAACCCTTTCTACTAGTGGGAACGGCTGGATTTGAGAGGGCCCTGACCTCCCAGCATCTGGTTTTTACCTCTTCTGTAAACCTACGTCTCACCTCTTGGCGCTATTTTAAGGGTGCTAAATCCTGTCATTTATCCCCAAAAAAAATTGTTTCTTTTCCATGGAATCAATGCTTTTTTCCCGAGGGGACTGCCCCCTCAAAACTTTAAGGGTGATTGATAAATTACTCGTCTTCAGTATCTTTGCTTCTATCAATTTTTCTGTACTCAAACTAAAAAAGCCTACTGTTTTGGGCGAAACGTTTGGGAAATAAAAATCCCAAACTGTTGCATAGTATTTTAAATTACATTATCTTTATGGGCCCCTTTCCCAAAAGGGCTTTTATGGTTTTTTCCCTTTTGTGCTTTGAAAACTTTTGTTTAATTTGGCTAAACAATTTTACATTGTGATTGACCCGACTTTGATACTTCTGTCAAGTTCCTCCAATCTTTAATTTTTTATCATTCCATAAATTTTTATGAAATGAAATTCTTAGAAAAAGGGAGTACCCTTGCAGAAAAGAAAAAAAATTCCCCCCCCCCTCTTTTGGTCTTTACGGGTTTTTCTTATTAACGGGGGCTACTCAAAGGGGAGGGTACTTATTTTTCTTACCTTTTTGGAGAATAAATTATTTCTGATTCCTGCAACTTAATCCCCCTAGGGAAAACTTTTATTAAAAATTTAAATTCCCCGATTTTTAAACATTGCAAAATTTTTTTCCCTTTTTTAAAAACTTGACAGATACCTCAGAGTTATTTGTGTTGCTCTTTAAAATGGGGTTGGTTTGGGGCTGGTCTGCAACGGGAAAAATTTAAATTCTTGTGGGCCCCTAGTCTTTTTTCCTCCTAAACCAATAAAACCCTTTGTGTTACCCCACATGAAAAAAGGGGTGTGCAGCGGTTGTGGAGGTGGTTTTAAACTTTTTTAAAGGGGTTTAATTCAAGGCTTTTTGGAAGATGTTGTGAGTGGGCCGGCAGGGTCAAAGGGGAGTCCCCCCAGCCACCAGCTATACCCCCCGGCGCACCACTCGACCAGCAGCCTACCCCCCTCAAACCTACTCCCTGAAAGGGCCTTTTGCGGGCCCTTTCAAAGTTTCCCTTTGGCTTATTTCGGTGCAAATTTTGCTTCAATCCCCGGGGGGTTTGCCCCGGGTTTTTTGAAATTTAAGCCGTCATAACCCAAACTGTGGAAGTGAACCCCCAGTCACCCTTTCATCCAGCCTGTCCCCTGTCATCCAATTTCTCCCCGTGCTTTTTTGAAACTTTTACCCGTCTTCCATTTCATCCTTTCTCGGGGGGTAACCCAGTCACCCAACCCAGTTTTTAAAAACCCGGGAGAAAAGAGAAGTAAGCCACCCCAAAAAGAAGTAAGCCAAGCCCTCTGAGGTATTGTTTTTTTTCCGTTTTGGGTGCTCCCTGTTGGTTTGCTAAAGGGTTTTTTTTTTCCTTTCCTGTGGCATAGGGGGGGTTTTTTAAAGGGAAACCTTCGTGGGTGGTGGGGTGCGGGCAGACCCCCAGCGCCCCCCCCCACCTTCTCTCACACCCCCCCGGGGTGCGGGGCGGGGAAGCAACCCCCCCACCACCACCACCAACCACCCAATCCACCCCTCTACCGTTTTGGGTTTGCCCCCTTTAAAGGGGGTTTCCTATACTGTTTTGGCTCACAAAATTTGGGTCAAGAGTTTTGTAGCTGGTCCCAAATCGAGAAAAAACCCCAGTTATGTGATTTCCCCCAAGGGGGAAAGCACATTTTTTCACGACAACAGTGGGGGTGGAAGAGGAAGAAACCGCCCCCCCCACAGGACAAAAACTTCCCCCCACCACCAGTACTCACCCCCAAAGTCTACAAACCCCGGGCCCCCAGTAAAATTTTCTTAGACTTTTTTCTTGCATTTAAAGACATTTCCCGAGTGTTGGCCCCCCATTTTAATAGTAAATTCCCTTGTGTACTCAAAACCCTTTGGGTTTTTTTTTTTCAGTTTTTAAACGCAGAAATTTTTTTAACTCAGTTTTTTTCCAATTTTTTTCAGTGTTTTCACTTATCTTATATTATTTTTTTCTGTTTTTTTCCCATTTTGCTACTCGTCTGTAGTAAGTTTTAATTGTGTAGTGTCCCCAGTCAGCCCACCTGTGTGAAGGGGGATTCTTTTTTTTTTTTATTGTATTTTTTCGGGCTTTTATTTCAGAAATCATTTTTATTTCTGCAGTGAATTCCCCCCAGTTACCACTTTTTCCCAAATTTATTTCTATGTGTGTCTTTTTTTTTCGTTTTGAAAAAGTGTTCTTTTCCCTCAAATTTTTTTCCGGACGTGAACCATTTTTTTGGGCCCGCAAATTTTTGCCCGTTTCGTCACAGCAAGATTTTGTTGTATCAGTCACAGCAGATTTTGTTGTAAAGAAATTTTTTTTTAATGAAGTGTCTCCGTACTGTAATTTGAAAAATTTCCCTTTTTTGGGTTCCTTGTTTTTTTTTTAAATTCATCTTTTTTTAATTCTTGAAAAAAATTTTTCACTCTTGAGAAAATTTCAATTACTTTTAACGAAAAGTTTTTTTCTTACTTTTTTTTGAGTAAATTTTTTTTTGTCAAATTTTAAATTTTTAAAGGGTTTTTTAAGTGTTCAATCATTTTAAATTTTTTTTTTGATCTTAAAAATTTAATTAATTATTTTCCCGGGATTTTTTCCCAGTGACACTTTATTACGCGTGATTTTTTCCCTAAAACCCCTTATTTTGTTCACTTGTTCGGGAAGGGGAATTTTTTTTGTTGAACTTTTCGGGAAAGTGAATTTTTTTCTTTTATTGATTTTTTAATTTTTTTTTTAAAAATTTGTCTATCATTTTTAGAAAATAAAAAAAATTTTCCCCATTTTAAAAAATTTTTAAATAATTTTATTTGATTTTTTCCATTTTTTTAAAAATTTTTAAAAATTAATTAATTTTTTTATTAGCAAGAAAAAAGACACTTTTTTTAAAATTTAATTCAGCCCTCCAGAAATTATTTTTATTTGTATTTTTTTAAAAGAAATTTTTTTTTTTTTTTCCTTTTGGTCAATATTCCTTTAAATTGAGTTTTCCTTCCTTTTGCAGTTTTATAGACTTTAAAAAAATTTCCCTCTGAATTAGTTTTTTTATCTTTTCATTTCATTCCTAGTTTTTAAAAATCATTTTTATTGTTCTTATTTTTGCCTTATTTGTTCTGGGTGTTATTTTGCCTTTATGTCTAACATACCGTCAAGTGATATTTTAAAGTAAAAGGTCGACACTCCCCCTCTCAGGCTAAAATGCGGGCCCTTTCTTCAGTCCTCCCCGCCCCCTTACCGACTGACAGCCCGGGATCAGACACCGAGATTTTATATTTTAATACTCGTGACCCCCTTGTTTGTTTTTCCCTTTTTTTCAATGGCCATTAAATATTCTTGAAGCAGGGGTTTGCAGCCTTTCGTTCCGGCTAGGGGCCCTTTGCTGAAGGTCCCCCTTTCAAAAGGGAAACCTTTTCAAAATTTTGCAAAAGAAGCCTTTATCGTTTCCCCTGCTGCGGGTCCAGTTGTTGTCCCCCTTGGGATATGGAAAATTTTCAGGACTCTTTTTTAATGGGGTCACAATATGGGGAAATTGTTTTCGTTTTTTCCTTGCCCCATAAAAACAGTGTTTCCATAGGGTTCTTTTTTGGGGAAACTAGTGAATGCCACCCATGAGTACTGAATCGTTGGTGCATTTGCTTTTTAGTTTTGGGCCCAAATTTTTTATCATTTTTAAAATAAATGCTGCCAACCCATTTTCTTTTCCCCCCTGAAGGGCAAACCCAATTTACAGCATCAATTGCAAAAATAGCAGCTTTTGGGAGAAATTTAAAAGGGAACAAATGCCCCCTGCTTCTGTGTTTTGCTTATGAGGCTGATCCTCCAACTGTAACGAGGGAAACCCCCTTTTAACACCCTTTAAAATTCTTGTACTTTTCCTTGTGCCCCCGGGGTATTTTCCCCTTGTATCAAAGTTTTGTCACAATAGCCTCAGTCGCACCACCCCCTTTTTTGGGCCCCACAGAGAAAAATCGATGGGCAATCATCTAAAGAGTTTCACCAAGAACCAGTGTACAGAGTCGTTATACACCTCGTTATTCATAGTACTTTCATTTAACCATAGTCGGGGGAAATTTGGGTTACAACTGGGGTTTCCGGGCCAAAATTGAAATTTAAAATTGCCCCTAAAATATTTAAACCCAAAGAGACTGGTATTGATAAGTACTCAGATCCCCCCCTACTGTATTATCATAGAATACAGGACATGACACATAGAGGTAAAGTTTCCATAACCTTCAGTACTTTTAGATCTTTCGGGTCGTTCCAACCGCAAGAACCCGTCGGGGGGAAACAGGGTTCCCTGGTTTTCAAAAAAAACCAGAATCAGGTCATTATTTCAATTTTCAAACTAACCCCGAACCCGCTCGTTTTTTCCAATTCGGGGGGAAATTTGAGCGCCCCAGTCAAAACCCCCCATGGTGACAGTAAAGGGGTTTTAAAAAAATACACCATCCCCGTTCACAACTCCCTTTGGGAAACCCTTTCAGCCTCGAGAATCAACCCGCTGAGGTTGTTGGGTTTCCATGTTCTGACAAGATGATTTTTGGGGGTGGAGTAGAACAAGTCTTTTTTTGAAAGAAAATCCCCCTTTTTGTTTTGGGACATAACTTCCCCAAAGCAACCAATTTGGCCCTATAGTCAAGCAACTGTTTTTAAGCCCCGTTCAATTGTTCATGGACCTGGTTTCGCAAAAACAATATTTTTAGGTTTTTATATGTTTAAAAAATTTAAAAGTTTAAAACTTTCCTTTCGTAAAAACCATTTCCCGTGTCCCCCCTTTGTGGAGTATTGGTTTTTCCCCCTGCGTGTCCGAGGTTTCACGCCCTAAAACCCTTTTTTATCCAAGGGAGGATTTATGTTTCCCTTTTGTTTTCCCATCAAATTACTTTCCCTGGTGACCTTTTACGGGATTTGCTTCCCCTGCGAGGGCTTTGCATTGTTTCTCGGGCCCTTAAACGATGGCATGCCCAAATTTTACGACTTGATCGTTCCATTTTTGGGGTTTTTCCAAACTTGGGTCAAAATCTGTTTTTACTGCTTTCCCGAGTATGATGTACGGGTTAAGTCCTTACAAGCAATGCTTTTTCCAGTAGCGTACCCCAAACGGTCAGGCCTGGTAATTCGGGCCAAATCCCCCCCGTGGGCCAATAAAACCTTCAGAAATTTTTTAAAAGGCCGAAGCCTCAAGTGTCCGAGGACGCTCCGATTTCCTTTATGCCCCAACCCATCCCTGGGAAAAGGGCCCGCCTTTGTTCGAGTAGGGAGTTTCTCCACAGAGGGGCGCCCTTTTCGGGAAAAAAATTACTTTCAACTAGTAAGCCATCTCTTTTTGGGTGTCACATGGGCCGTCTCAGAAAGACTTTTGTTGCGGCTATGCTCTCCCCTAAAAGTGTCTGTTTGTTGTTCCTAGTGTTCCGATGTGAAAACTCCTAGTTTTACAGGAATTTCCCGGGAAAGTAAAAAAAGGGCTATTTGTTGAAAACCCTTCCCCCCTTAAAAAATGTTTTACGAGATAGTAAGATCCATTTAATGGCCCAAAAAAATTCTGGTCACAGTGTTCCCTTAGAGCCAAAAAAACCAATTTTTGTTACCTTGTTTTACATCCTTTCCCTGTTTAGGTAGGGGGAGGGGTTGCCCCCCTGACCAGTGGGTCCGGTGCTCAATTTCCCGCCCGGGGGACCTCATCCACCTCACTTGGGTCAATCGTTCCACAGTTGAAGGAAGGGAAAAACTTAGTCCACCCGACCCTTCCCCCGATGAAGTCAAGCCCTTTGTTGACCTTTTTTGAAAAAACCCCCGTAAAGCCTTTTTTTTACCCAAAGGTTTAGAAGATTGGGGGTTAAAGAACTTATTGTCCCATGTATTCCCCCTTGAAACCCGGGACTAGAAACCTTTTCTACATACCTGCGTACAGGGAAAGCCTCATTCACAATTTTTCTGTCGCAGAAGAATTGATCAAAACAAAAGGGTTGTTGGGGGGGGAAAAAATTATTTTCACCTAGCAATTCCCCCTTGGAATGCAAACCCTTTATACCCAGTACCTAAGAAGGATGGTACTTTGGCGTCCGTAATTGACTTTTTGAAGTTAAACGCAAAAAAACCCTTCCAGATCGCTTTTCCCCCTCCCTGTACGGGGAACTTTTACGTAAAATTGGGGAAACCCAAAATCTTTTCAACCCTAATTTTTTACAAAAGGGGGTTTTGGGAAGTCCCCCTTTACGAAAAGGGCAGCCAAGAGCAAATGCATTCCCACTCCTACGGTTTATTATCACTTCCCCGTAAAAACTTTTGGGGTTTCATCTTCCCCCATCACGTTTTTCAAGGCTCAACTAATAAACTTTTGAGGTTCCTAGGTAAGCACTTATTGGGGTACTTGATGACGTTTAAAGTCAAGTCTAAAGGTTTGGGTTTCACAAATTGGGAAAAAACTTGATGTAGTAATTGGGAAGCTTGAAAAAGCCAATTTAAAAAATCAAACGTCAAAATGTCAATTTTTCAGATTTAGAAATTAAAATTTTTTGGTTTACGTAGTCACTCCTAGAGGGGTTTCGGAAATGACCAAAGTAAAGTAACTGCAATACTAAATTTTCCAAATCCCCAAAAATGCTGATGCCCTAAGATCCTTTTTGGGGGGTTTGCATTTTTTATTTGATCTTTTATTGCCAATTTTTCTTCCATAGTGCTTTCCCCTAATGAGTTGCTTTAAAAAAGGGTTTCTCCCTTTTTTTTTGGGGCCTTTTTGTCAAGAAAGAGCATTTCCAAAATCTAAAAAAAAACAAACCCTCTGCTCCAATTTTGAAATTTCCAGATTTTTTTCTTGCCTTTTTATCTGACAAAATGATGCAAATTCAATTTGGGATAGGGGCCGTACTAGCTTTAGAAAACCGATGGCAAGTAAAAAACGCAGGTTTTCATTTTCTAGCCGAGTCCTTACAAAGGGGGGGAACGTTTAATTTTTACAGAAACCCGAGCAAGAAGCTTTAAACAATTTTATGGGCTTTAAAGCCCCTTTCCGGGGACATTATTTATCAGTACTCTGTTTTTGGGCTTTACAGATCATGCTCCACTGATTTCCCTTTTTTTCCAGAACAAACAATAGGAAGGTTTCTAGATTTGGGCCCTTTTATATCCAAAAAAATTTTTTAAAACCCCCCTTTTAGCATTTACCTGGGAAGTCCCAATTTTTAGTCGCAATTTCCTTTTTCGCGGGCATGTTATTTAGAACTGCGACCCCCATTTAGTGGGTGAAGGGTTTAAAAAAATGCCAACGAAAGATCCCCGTGGGGTTTGGGGTTTATTCGATTTCCCCTCCAGGAAGAATTTTTATTCTTTATGTGAAGCCACCAGCCCCCCATCCCTGACTTTTTTCTTTAAACCCAAAAATTACTGATCAACAGCCCGGGAAAAATTGGGTACTCCCAGCAGAAAAAGTATACCAGTTAGTAAAATTCCCCAATTTACATGAATGTTGCCTTCAGCTAGTTTACGAAAGTACCAGGGGTTTTTCAAACCCCCGGGATTTGGGTCGTTCAGTAAGACAAGCCAATTTTAAAAAACTTTTGGGGCCCCGAATTGGGAAATGATAATTTTTGATTTTTTTGGAAATGGGAGTTTTCTGCCCTGCAACATAAAGGCCCAAAGCTAATGGTTTTCCCAAAACCAATCCAAGGTTTTCCAACCCTAGCGAAAACCCTTTGGGGGGGATTGCGCTGATTTGTTAACTAAATTTTCCCAAGTTCCCTCCAAGGGGAACAAAAATCTGTGTGTTTTGGTAGACCATTTCACCAGATATTGGAGTTTGTTCCTAAATTGGGAGAAAAAGCCCGCCGGGGACAGTAGCTAAAGCGTTTTAAAAAAAGCATTATCTGCAGGCATACCAAACCCCAAGTCCCTAAATAAAAATAACGGGGTGAATTCTGTAAAGAAAATTTTCTGAAAATTTGTGGGACCTTGTACAAGAACACTAAATCCACCTTTTTTCCCATCATCCCGCCAGCAATGGGGAAACGGAAAGAACCAATAAGAAAGTACTTGATGTCTTGAGGCCCTATCAAACCCCAAAAGTGAAACTTGGGATAAGTTAACCTGATGTGGGAGTGTTTTATAAATTTTTGCTTTAAAAATTTTTTTCTAAAAGGTTTACCTCCAAAATTATGGGATTTTATGGTGTAGGGGTAAAAGTTTGCCTTTTTGAGTTATATTCAAAACCAAAAAAAATTACAACCCCCATGGGTTTTTTAGCAACCCCGTACCACTTAGCTTTAAAGGTTTTTTTTGAAGAATCCCTTAAAACTTCAAAAACAACAGCTGAATTTACAAGAGTCGCAAATACTCGAGTAAACCACCCAAAAACAAAGTAGGGTTTGAAAGTTTTTTGGGTGATTAATTTTTTAAAAAAACTTTTGCAATGCCAAAGCTTGTTCAAAAATTTGTTGGTCCTTATCGCGAGTTTTAAAAATATCAAGGGGAAAAAAGTATAAGGTTGAGAGATTAGTATGGTCAGTAAAAGAATCGCTTTTTGGGTCATTTGAATTAGTAAAGTGACGATAAAAGATGTTCCAAACCCGACTAATGGACAGGGCCTGACAATCCTCCCATCCGTACCTCTTTCCCCCTTTTAAAAAAATCAGTCAGATGATCAACCTAATGTCGTTTTTCCCCACGTACACGCAGGTTTTTGAGAAATTTCCCCCAAGTATCATTTGTAACTTTTCCCAAATTTAGATTTTCCTCAAAACAGCATTTAGTTAGCCAATTTCTTTCGAGTTTTAACCTCCTAGTGATGAAAACCCCCAAATTTTGCATATGCCAATCACACCCTAGCGAGTTGGGGGTTTAAATGTAAATAAAACCGTATAGATGAATTTTGTTTCAGAAACAACTTATCAGTATTCAAGAATTTTTTTTTTTTGGTGTTCTTTCCCCCTCCCATTCTGGAGTTTTTAAAAGTCAAAATTTGCGTTTCAAGAAAACTGCCTTTCTGTTAAACAACCCTTTTTTTGTATAATTCCCTTTTTCCCCAGAATCCCTAGTTTACAAAAGAAACAGATCGATCGATCAAAATTTTTGTTTTTATTACTTGTAAACTCAATGTTTGGTTTTGTTTTTCATTTTTAGTTTTTAAATTTTTCCCATAGTTTTACCTTTTATTACATTTTCAGTTTCAGTTTCGTAAACTTTTATTCCAAATCTTATGTATCTATAAAGTTTCATGTTGGGGTAATTTGACATTGTATAGAATCAGGGCCCCAAACCGTTTTTAAAAAGAAACTCTATTTTTTTATAGTTGTAGTCGGGACGAAATACGTTAGCGTCGCCGGTCCAGTAGTTTGTAACCAGTTTCCAGGGCCAGTTACCAGTAAACCTTTTTCCGTTTATCAACGACCAAACCCTCTTGAGCACGGTCTTGCCCGAGCTGAAAACTATTTTTTAAAAGGAAAACCCCCTTTCGGGGTTTCTGGCCAGCCCCTATTCAATTTTTGGTGTAAAACCCAAGGGGGATGGTTCGGCTGCCCGGGGTCTGTCTACATATCAGTAAATTTACGTATAAAAGCCTACGTGAAATATTTCTACCCTAATCCACGAAACGAACCCCCACATGAAAATTACAAACTTAATTTTAAATTTTGTTCAATGGCACTCCCAAAAACCAGTCTGAAATTTCCTTTTAGATTATATTTTTTACTTTTAAAATTTTGAGGGGTGCTCCCCCAAATTTAAAATCTTAAAAAGCTGTTTAAACCTTTTTTAAGTGTGATCTGGGGAAATTTTTTTAAAATTTAAAAATGAAATTCCCCTAGATCCAACCTACTTTGGGTTTTATATTACCATAAGTTTAAATTTCAAAAAAGGGCAACTGCTTCCCCTTTTAAAGTCATTTCATTGGGGAAAAGGCCCGTAAAGAACATGTGGGGGGGGCCCTCTCCTCTAAACCCGCCCTTTTAGGTAAAATAATTTTTGTTTTCACAGGGTAGGTTCCCCTCCTGTCCCTGCACAGGGTGCTTTAAAAATTGACAAAAATGCCTCCCAATTTTCCCCCAGGATTAAATACAGGGAAAAAAAAATTTTGGGAAAATTTTTTCAAAAAAAATATTTTTGGTTTGGGAAAAGAAGGGTTAACTGCCTTGGGTTTTTTTCATTTTAAATTTTTTCCCAAAACCTGACTTTTACAAGAAAGAATCTTTTCTAATTCTTAATACTGATTAATCATAAGATCTACTTCAGTCCCATCTACCAGTTTCTAACAAATCTCCTTCATATTTGTTGTAAATATTTGTATGAATCTATCTATTCCTAAAGCATCTAAATACAATTTTAAATCATCAGTATTCACAGTTTTCTTGATTCATTAATTCCAAGCACTTATTGTATGTTTTTTTTAAACATGACCTTTTCTAGCCTGCAGTAAATGCCTTTTTTGCTCTATATTCTATATGATTGTTTTCTACATTAATTTCCTCATTTTCACCCATGATGAAAAGTATTAAATTCAACTTAATTAATAACACTGATTATGTACTTAATTATGCACTTTACAAAGGTAAATATTACAACTTACCTTTGAATAAATCCTAGCTACACTTGAGCTTAGCAATTCATGTAAGAAATTATAATATAAATTTTAATATTCATTTTAATAATGTTAGCTACACTTTAGCTTAGCCCTTACACATGTAAGAAAAATTTTAATATAAATTTTAAATACACATTATAATCTTAGCCAGACTTGGCTTAGCAAATTTGGTATTGTAATAATTATAATCCACTACTCACTAAGTAAATTTGTGGACCTAACATCCATCTCCTGTCATTTCACAAATTAAAAAAGTAATTAATTTACTAATTAATGAGTTCACTAATTGCATCCCTTTCGATAAGGACCAATGGGCTACTAAATTGTGGATAATTCATTTTACCCGGATGTAACTCATAAGGTATATACCAGTAAATGGTAACAAAGATAATTATTATTTATCAAAGTTACAGAGACAAGTAGGAAATTTTAGGACACCTAGGTCACAAAAATGTCTCCTTTGATACCTACCATCTATCTCTCCACAAGTTGCTCTAGACCTATATTAATTACCAATGAAATATGCATCACCAGGAATTCTGGTAAAATTATTATAATTTTGTGGACTGTATAATAAAATTAATAAATGATTACATATACACATTTATATAACAGAAGGAGAATTTATAATCAAAACACTCACCAATTTGTCTGGAGATTACTGTGTATCATACTCAAAAACCTCCCTCTAACTAAATTTATGATGATAATACTGGCCAGAATTACAAACATAATTTAGATAGCTTATCTGAGGTTCCTGGAGCTGTCCTGTACATCGGTTTAATGCTCAAATTATGCAGAAATGCACATCCAACAATTTCGGCTCCTATTTGAGAGGTGTAAGCCCAATATAACCTCTCGAGCGAAAAAAATTCTTCCTATTTTCACTAACGTTTTTCTTGGCTCATTCAAACACACAATGACAACTCTCCCTGCTCGTCAGCGCAGGGAAATATATACAGTATTTTCCACAACTGTAGATCATGTCACATATGTCAGCTTTCCTCACAAAAGGGTAGAACTAAGAGAGTTCCTATGGTAAAGATGCCAATTTTCTCAGTCCCTTTTGCTAGATTTGCAGTGGATATAGTTGGTCCTATCACTCCTCACTCATCAGTAGGACATAAATATATTTTGACTATGACTATGCATCAAGCTTCCCAGAGGCGGTACCCTTATAATCCATTATGTCCGTATAAGTCGCAGAAGCCTTATTTTTCTATTTTTTTCACGTGTAGGTTCTACCTCGTGAAATTCTGTCAGATCAAGGGGCATAATTCACTTCAGAATTAATGGAACAGGCTTATCAACTTGTGGGTATTAAACCTCTTTCCACTACACCTTACCATCCAATGTGTAACGGAAGAGTGGAAAGACAACATGCCATCCTGAAGTCAATATTAAAGAAACTATGTAAGTCTGGATAGGCTCTATGCAACGAGGCAATACGCATAATGGGGGTTAGGACTTTTGATGTGGGATTTTCTGACCATAGGGCAGTTATTGTGGATCTCGACTGGGATGGTATGGTTAAGACCCAACCTGGTTATTGGAAATGGTGGCAATCTTTGTGGGGGTCGCACGAAGCGGGATCGTGTGTCTTGATTGGTGGAGAAGTGGGCTAAACCGGGTAACCGGTATTCTGGGATTCTTTAAATATCAGGGTAGGGTAGAGGCTAGGTGGAGATATGGGTTACAGAATTATTTGGAAGGTCAGCTGAATGAGTGTTATGAGGAGGGTGGGGGGCAGACAGTATGGAACCATTGCACAACTCAGAGGTAGATTGGCAAACTACATGACCATTTTGTGTGGTACGAGTGAGGACAGGTCTGGAGGCTGTGCTGTGGGGAGATAAACCTTCGGGCAGCATTTTGCGACATTTTCGGTCAGGCAGAAGATGTCTACTATATTGCAATTGGAAGTAAGTGAGGTTATGGGTGGATATCATAAGGGTCAGGTGCTTTCAACAACAGAAGGCAT
>NW_026499677.1:0-19044 GCF_026875155.1 Cherax quadricarinatus | reverse complement strand
TGTAGCTATTGTCTCAGTATATCTACACTGTAGCTTTTGTCTCATTTTTAATCTCACACTGTAGTTATTGTTCAGAATATTCCACTGTAGGTTTTTTGTCCATTTTTCTCCACGTAGGTTATTGCCTCAGTATATCTCCAGGGGTTTTGCCTCTTTTTTCCCCCCCCTGGGGGGTTAAATTGCCTCAGTATATCCCCCCCACTGGAGGTTTTGGCCTCATATTTTCTCCCATGTGGATACCACGTATTTTAAAATTTGCCACCTGCCTTCCCCCTTCCTTTCACTTAACCCCATTTTCCTTTAACCCCACCCTCTCTCTTCTCAATAATTTCACCTACTCTTCCCCTAAATTTCACTTCACTTTTTCTTTACCCCTTCCCTTTTCCTAATTCAGTTTCATTTTTCCAAAACTTCCCTTTTTGGGGTTTGTTGAAGGGGAAAGAGAGAGGGGAGAGAAAAAAGCGGGGAGGTTGTGTATTTTGGGGGGAAGCTGTCGTGTGTCAGCCAAACTAAATTAAAACCCACACAGCCCACCTTGTAAGTGAACCCCCCCCCCCGCCCACCTCCTGCTAACATTCATCTTCCCCCCCCTTCCAGCCCCCCCCCACCCTAGCCTGCTAACATTCAATGGGCGGTGTTTTCCCTTCCACCCCCCCCCCGCCCACTTAGCCTGCTAAATTCAATGGGGGGTGTGTCCTTTCCAGCCCTCCCCCCCCACTAGCCTGCTAAATTTTAATGGGGGGTTTGTTTTTTCCCTTCCATGCCCCCCCGCCCCCCCCCTCCCCCCCCGGGGCTAAATAAATCTGTTTTTTCCCCGGCCAGGGCCTCCCCCCCTCTAGTGGCTAACTTTAATGGGGGGGCGGGGTTTTCCTTTGGGCCCCCCCGCCCAATTTTGGGGGAAAAAGGGGGGTTTGGTTTTAGCCCCCCCAATTTTCCTGGCCTGGAACCCTTTGGGGGGGGGGTTTTTCCTTTCCTTTCCCCTTTCCCGCCCCTCTCCCAACCCCCCCCCCTTTCCCCCCCAATCTACCCTGTTTAAATTCAAGGGGCCCCTTTTTTGTGTTCCTTCCACCCCCCCCCCCCCCGCCCCCCCCCCCCTTTGCTGCTAAAATTAAAATGGGCGGGGGTTCCTTCCGGGGGCCCCCGAAACCACTTGCCTGACTTTTTCCAATGGGGGGGGGGGGTTCCTTTCCCACGGATTGGGGGGTAACCTGGGCGGTTTTTGTCCCTTCCAAAGCCCCCCCCCAACCCCCTCTACCCTGCAAAACTTTCCAAGGGGGCGGGGGCCTTCCCCGGCCCTCCCCCCCCCCTCCTGCCCCAAAATGGGGGTTTTTCCCTTTCCACCCCTCCCGGCGCCACGGGGGCCGGGGAACAGCCCCCTTGGCGGGGGGCCCTTTCCCCCGGGGGGCCCCCCCCGCCCATCAAAACCTGTAACTTTTTTAAAATTGGGTGTTTTTCCCTTTTCCAGGGCCCTCCCCCCCACTTTTGGGCCCGGGCAAACTTTTTAAATTTGGGGGTTTTTGTTCCTTCCACGCCCTCCCCCCCCCACTTTCCCGGCAAAACATTAATGGGGGGTTTTTGGGGTTTCCATTGCCCTCCGCCCACTCTACCCTGTTTCCCTTTCCCTTTGGGCGGGGTTTGGGTTTTCCTTTCCAAAGGCCCCCCGGGCCCCCCAAGTCCGGCAAAATTAAATTGGGCGGGGGGGGGTTTTTTGGGGTGCCCTCCCCCCCCGCCCCCCTTACCCTGATAACATTAAAATGGGGCCGGTTTTGTTTTTTTTTCCCTTTCCCCAGCCCTCCCCCCACCCACCCAACCCCACTTTTTTCCCCACCCCCCCCCAACTCTAGCCTGCAAAACATTCAAGGGGGCGGTTGTTTTTTCCCAGTCCCCCTCCCGCCCCCACTTAGCCTGCAAAAACTTTTCAAATGGGGGGGGTTTTGGGGGTTCCTTCCCCCCGCCCTCCCCCCCCCTAGCCTGCAAAACATTAAAGGGGCCCGGGGGTGTTCCTTCCACCCCCCTCCGCCCAAATCTCCCCCCCCCTTTGTTTAAAACACAATGGGGGGGTGTTTTCCCTTTTCACCCCCCTCCGACCCACTCTACCCTTGCTAAAAAATTCAAGGGGGCGGTTTTGTTCCTTCCCCCCCTCCCGCCCACTTTTCCCTGCTAACTTTCAATGGGCGGTGTTTCCCTTCCCAGGCCCTCCCCCGCCCACTCTACCCCTGCAAAACATTCAATGGGCGGTTTTTTTTTTCCCTTTCCCCGGCCCCCCCCGCCCCTCTAGCCTGCAAAACTTTCAATGGGGGGTTTGGGTTTTTTCCCACCCCCTCCCGCCCACTCTACCCTGCTAACATTCAATGGGGGGGTTTGTTTTCCCTTTCCCAGGGGCCAAAAGCCCACTCAACCCTGCTAACTTTCAAGGGCGGTGTTTTCCCCTTCAGTGCCCTACCGCCCACTTTTGCCTGCAAAACATTCAATGGGCGGGGGGTTTTCCCTTCAGTGCCCTACCGCCACCTAGCCTGAAAACTTTTTAATTGGGCGGGTGTTCCTTCATTTCCCCCTACCGCCCACTCTAGCCTGCAAAACTTTTCAAGGGGGCGGTGTTTTCCCTTTCATTTGCCTACCGCCCACTCTCCCTTTGCTAAAATTCAAGGGGCGGTGTGTTTTTTTCCAGGCCTCCCCCCACTTTTGCCTGCTAAATTAAATGGCGGTTTTGTTCCTTCATCCCCTTTCCCGCCCCTTTTGCCCTGTAAAATTAAATTTGGGCTTTTTGTTTTCCCTTTCCCCGGCCCTCCGGGCCCACTCTAGCCTGTTTTAACTTTTCAAGGGGGCGGTGTTTTTCCCTTTCCCACGCCCTCCCCCCCACTTTTACCCTGTAACATTCAAGGGGCGGTGTTTTCTTCCATCCCTTCCCCCCCACTTACCCTGCGGGCCCTTTTCAATGGGCGGTGTTTTCCCCTTCCCAGGGCCCTCCGCCCACTCTACCCTGTTAACTTTCAAAGGGGCGGGGTGTTCCTTCCACCCCCTCCCGCCACTCTACCCTGAAAACCCTTCAATGGGGGGGGGGGTTTTCCCTTCCCCCCCTTCCCCCCACTTTTGCCTGCTAACTTTTCAATGGGGGGGTGTGTTCTTCCACGCCCTCCCCCATCTAGCCTGTTTAACTTTTCAATGGGGGGGTTGTTTTCCCCTTTCCCAAAGCCCTCCCGCCCTTTTTTTTTAGCCTGCTAACATTAAAAGGGGGCGGTGTTTTCCCTTCCCACCCCCCTCCCCCCCCTTTACCCTGTAAATTCAAGGGGGGTTTTGTTTCCCTTTCCCACGCCCTCCCCCACTCTACCCTTTTGCTAACATTCAATGGGCGGTTTGTTTTCCCTTCCCAAACCCCTCCCCCCCACTCAAACCGCAAAACATTCAATGGGGGGGTTGTTTTCCCTTCCACCCCCCTCCCCCCAAACTCTACCGCTAAATTAAATGGGCGGTGGGTTCCTTCCACGCCCTCCCCCCCATTTAGCCTGTACATTCAATGGGCGGTGTTTTTCCTTCCAGCCCCCCCGCCCACTCAAACCGCTAACTTTCAATGGGCGGTGTGTTCCTTCCAGGCCCCCCCGCCCACTCAAACCGCAAAACTTTCATTGGGCGGGGGTTTTTCCCTTCCCAGCCCCCGCCCCTCAAACGCAAAATTCAATGGGGGGGTGTTTTCCCTTTCCCTGCCCCCCCGCCCACTCTAGCCTGTTTAAAACATTAATGGGCGGTGTTTTCCCTTTCCACCCCCTCCCGCCACTTACCGCTAACTTTCAAGGGCGGGTTTTTCCTTTTCCATGCCCTCCCCCCCTTTCTAAAAAGCTAACATTAAATTGGGGGGTTTGTGTTTTTCCCTTGCCCCCCGCCCACTCACCCCTGCAAACATTCAATGGGCGGTGTGTTCCTTCCAGCCCTCCCGCCCACTCTACCGCTAACTTTCAATGGGGGGTTTGTGTTCCTTCCTTGCCCTCCCGCCATTTAAAACCTGCTAACTTCAATGGGGGGTTTGTTTTCCTTTCCCCACCCCCTTTCCCGCCCACTCTAGCTGCAAAACATTCAATGGGGGGTTTTTGGGGGTTTTCCCTTTTCCATGCCCTCCCCCCATCTACCCGCTAAACATTCAATGGGCGGTGTTTTTTCCCTTTCCATCCCCTTCCCCCCACTTAGCCTGTAACTTTTCAATGGGGGGTGTTTTCCCTTCCAGGCCCCCCCGCCCCTCTAGCTGTTTAACATTAAAATGGGGGGTGTGTTCCTTCCTTGCCCTCCCGCCCACTCTAGCCTGCAAAATTTTCAAGGGGCGGGGTGTTTTCCCTTTCCCCAGCCCTCCCGCCCATTTAAACCCTGAAAAATTTTCAATGGGCGGTGTGTTCCTTCCCCCCCCTTTTCCGCCCACTCTACCCTGTTTAACTTTCCCAAGGGGCGGTTTTTTCCCTTTTCCTTTCCCCTCCCCCCCCAACTCTACCCTTGCAAACATTCAATGGGGGGTTTTGTTTGTTCCTTCCCCCCCTCCCGCCCACCAAACTCCCAACATTCTTTGGGCGGTGTTTTCCTTCCAGCCCTCCCCCCCACTCTCCCTGCTAACTTTTCAATGGGCGGTGTGTTCCTTCCATGCCCTCCCCCCCACTCTAGCCTTAACAATTCAATGGGCGGGGGTGTTTTCCCAAACCCCTCCCCCCCCAAATTTTAAAACCTGCTAACATTCAATGGGGGGTTTGGGGTTTTCCTTCCAGCCCTCCCCCCCCACTCTAGCCTGCTTTTTTTCAAGGGGGGCGGTGTGTTTTTCCCAGGGCCCTCCCCCCCACTCTCTGTTTAACATTCAATGGGCGGTGTGTTCCTTCCTCCCCTCCCGCCCACTCAAACCTGTAACATTAATGGGCGGTGTGTTCCTTCCCCCGCCCTCCCCCCCAAACTTTTCCGAAAAAATTTTAATGGGCGGTGTTTTCCCTTTCCCTGCCCTCCGCCCACTCTAGCCTGCTAACATTCAATGGGCGGTGTGTTCCTTCCATGCCCTCCCGCCCACTCTAGCCTGCTAACATTCAATGGGCGGTGTGTTCCTTCCACGCCCTCCCGCCCACTCTAACCTGCTAACATTCAATGGGCGGTGTGTTCCTTCCACGCCCTCCCGCCACTCAAACCGCTAACATTCAATGGGGGGGTTTGGGGTTCCTTCCATCCCTCCCGCCCACTCTAGCCTGCTAAAAATTCAATGGGCGGGGGGTTTTCCCTTTCCCATCCCCTTCCCGCCCCCCCAAACCGCAAACATTAAATTGGGCGGTGTTTTTCCTTCCACCCCCCCCCCGCCCATCTGGGCCTGCAAAAATTTTCAATGGGGGGGTTTTGTGTTCCTTCCAGCCTCCCCCACTCTACCGCTAACTTTTCAATGGGGGGGTGTTTTCCCTTCCATCCCCTCCCCCCCCTTTAAACCCAGTTTAACATTTCAATGGGGGGGTGTGTTCCTTCCTTGCCCTCCCCCCCCACTTTTCCCTTGGCAAAAAACTTAAATTTGGGCGGTGTTTTCCCTTCCAGCCCTCCCGCCCACTCACCGCTAAATTCAATGGGCGGTGTTTTTCCCTTTTTCCCCCCCCCTTTCCCCCCCGGGCCCCTTCCCCCCGCCCACTTTTGCCTGCAAACATTCAATGGGCGGGGGTTTTTCCTTCCATCCCCTCCCCCCCACTTTTTCCCTTGCTAACTTTTCAATGGGCGGTGTTTTCCCTTTCCCAGCCCCCCCCGCCCCTCAAACCGCTAACTTTTTCAATGGGCGGTTTGTTCCTTCCATGCCCTCCCCCCTTTTGCCTGTTTAACATTCAAGGGGCCCGGGGGTTTTCCCTTCCCAAAGCCCCTCCGCCCCTCAAAACCAGTAACATTCAATGGGGGGTTTTGTGCCCTTTCCCAAATCCCCTTTCCCGCCCACTCAAACCGCTAACATTCAATGGGCGGTGTTTTCCCTTCCAGCCCTCCCGCCCACTTTCCGCAAAAACTTTAATGGGCGGGTGTTCCTTCCATCCCCTCCCCCCCACCTCAGCTAAACTTTTAAGGGGCGGTGTGTTCCTTCCATCCCCTCCCCCCAAACTCTGGGGCCGGCAACATTTGGGGGGGGGTTTTTGGTGATTGTGGGGGAAACTGGGGGGTGTTTTTTTTGCCCCCCCGAATTTGTTTTAAAATTCAATGGGCGGTGTTTTCCCTTTCCCTTTCCCTCCCCCCCACTCTACCCTGCTAAATTCAATGGGCGGTGTTTTCCCTTTCCCAACCCCCCTCCCCCCCACTCTGGGCCTGCAAAACTTTTAAAATGGGCGGTGTGTTCCTTCCAGGGCCCCCCCGGGCCCCTCTAGCCCTGCAAAAACTTTTCAAGGGGCGGTGTTTTCCTTTCCCCATGCCCCCCCCGCCCCTCAAAGCCTGCTAACATTAAATTGGGCGGTGTGTTCCTTCCATCCCCTCCCGCCATCTAGCCTGTAACTTTTCAATGGGCGGGGGGTTTTTTCCCTTTTCCATCCCCTCCCCCCCCACTCTACCCTGCTACATTAAATGGGGGGTTTGTGTTTTCCTTAAATGCCCCCCCGCCACTCTAGCCTGCTAATTCCCGGGGCGGGGGTTTTCCCCCCCAACCCCTTTCCCGCCCCCCCTGCCTGCAACCCTTTCAATGGGCGGTGTGTTCCTTCCATGCCTCCCGCCCACTCTGGGCCTGCAAAACATTCAGTGGGCGGGGTTTTCCCTTCCATCCCCCTCCCCCCCATTTCTAGCTGCTAACATTCAATGGGCGGGGGTTTTCCCTTCCCCCCCTCCCGCCCACTTACCCTGCTAACATTAAAATGGGCGGTGTTTTCCTTCCATGCCCTCCCCCCACTTAGGGGGGCCTAACATTCTTTGGGCAGTGTGTTCTTCCACGCCCCCCCGGCCCACTCAAAACCTGTTTAACATTAATGGGGGTGTTTTCCCTTCCCACCCCCCTCCCCCCCACTTACCCTGCAAACTTCAATGGGCGGGGGTTCCCTTTCCCAGGGCCCTCCCGCCCATCTAGCCTGCTAAATTAAAATGGGGGGTTTGTTTTCCCTTTCCCACCCCCTCCGCCCATCTAGTTTGTAACTTTTCAAGGGGCGGTGTTTTTCCTTCCTTTTGCCCCCCCGCCCACTCTGCCTGTAACTTTTAAATGGGCGGGTTTTCCCTTCCCATGCCCTCCCCCCTCTCTACCTGCTAAATTCAATGGGCGGTGTGTTCCTTCCCCCACCTCCCCCCCAACTCAAACCCTGCTAACATTCAATGGGCGGTGTGTTCCTTCCAGCCCTCCCGCCCATCTGCTGCAAACTTTCAATGGGCGGTGTTTTCCCTTCCTTTGCCCCCCCCGGCCCACTTTTTCCCTGCTAACATTAAATGGGCGGTGTGTTCCTTCCACCCCCTCCCCCCATTTAAACCCTGCTAACTTTTAAATTGGGCGGTGTGTTCCTTCCATCCCCTCCCGCCCCTCTACCCTGCAACTTTTCAAGGGGGGGTGTTTTCCTTCCACGCCCTCCCCCCCCCTCTAGCCTGAAAACATTAAATGGGGTTTTTTTCCCTTCCTTGCCCTCCGCCCACTCTATCCTGCTAAATTCAATGGGGGGGGGGGTTTTCCCTTCCACGCCCCCCCGCCCACTCTAACCTGCTAACATTCAATGGGGGTGTTTTCCCTTTCCCATCCCCTCCCCCCCCCTCTAGCTCCCTTAACTTTCAATGGGCGGTGGGGCCTTCCACGCCCCCCCGGCCCCCACTCTAGCCGGGCTAACATTCAAGGGGGGTGTGTTCCTTCCATGCCCTCCCGCCCCCCTGCCTGCAAACATTAAAATGGGCGGGTGTTCTTCCCCCGGCCCTCCCGCCCACTCAAAACCTGCAAAACATTCAATGGGCGGTGTGTTTTTTCCCATGCCCTCCCCCCCACTCTAGCCTGCAAACTTTTAAATGGGGGGTTGTTTCCCTTTCCCACGCCTCCCGCCATTACCCTTGGCTAAATTAAAGGGGGCGGTGTGTTCCTTCCCGCCTCCCCCCCACTCTCCCTGCAAACATTCAATGGGCGGTGGGGTTCCTTCCGCCCTCCCCCCCAAAACTTAGCCTGTAAATTCAATGGGCGGTGTGTTCCTTCCAAGCCCCCCCCCACTTTTACCCTGCTAACATTTCAAATGGGCGGGTTTTCCTTCATGCCCTCCCCCCCACTCAAAACCTGCAAAGTTTTGTGTAGTTTAAAGTTTGATAAACCATTAAATAACTGCACAAAACGTTGTATACAGCAAAAACGTCGTCCCGATAAAAAACGTTTAACTCTAGGGACGTGTCCTGTTTTTGGCAAATCCCTGCCTTGGGGGTTCCGGGGATCAACGCCCCGGGGCCGGTCCAGACCGACCCCCCGGGAAAATCGGGGCCTGATCAACGAGACTTTTACTGTTGGCCGTAGGTAGCCCAAACGTACGAACCACACCCGGGTTTGGGACCCGGCACTTGACCTCTCCTGGGTGTTTTTTAATTCCCCACACATCTCCGGGGGGGGTTTCTTACTTCGCCACACACCTCCCTGGGTGTTTTTACTTCCCACACACCTCCTGGGTGTTTTATTTCCCCCAACCCCTTTCCCGGGTTTTCTTATTCCCCAAACACACCTTTTTGGGTGTTCTTATTTTCCCCACACCTCTCCGGGGGTGTTTTTATTCCCCCACACCCCTCCCCTGGGTGTTCTTATTTCCCCACCCCAACCTTTCTGGGGGGTTTTTTCTTATTCCCCACCACACACCTTTTCCTGGGTGTTTTACTTCCCCACACCTCTCCTGGGTTTTTCTTATTTCCCCACACCCCTTTTCCTGGGGGGTTTTATTTCCCCCACCCCACCTCCTGGGTGTTTTAAATTTCCCCAAACCCCTCCCCTGGGTGTTTTATTTCCCCCACACACTCTCCTGGGTGTTTTTAAATTCCCACACCCCCTCTGCGGGTTGTTCTTACTTCCCCAAAAAACCTCCCCTGGGTTTTCTTATTTTCCCCAACACCCTCCTGGGTGTTTTTATTCCCCACACACCTCCCCAGGGTGTCCTTGCTTCCCCCCCCCTTTCTCTGGGGGGTTCTTTTCCCCCACACACCTTCTGGGGGGTTTTTTCTTCCCCCACAACCTCCCGGGGGTGTTCTTCCCTTCCCCACACACCTCTCCTGGGTTTTTCTTACTTCCCCCACACCTCCCCCGGGTGTTCTTACTTCCCCAAAACCCCTTCCTGGGGTTTTTCTTATTTTCCCCCACCCCTTTTCCTGGGTGCCCTTTAAACTTCCCCACACACCTTCCGGGGTTTGTTTCTTACTTCCCCACACCCTTCCGGGGTGTTTTATTTCCCCCACAAAACCTCCCCTGGGTTTTTTACTTCCCCCCACCCCTTTCCGGGGTTTTTTTCTTACTTCCCCACCCCCCTCCCCGGGGTGTTCTTACTTCCCCACACACCTCTCCTGGGTTTTCCCTTATTTCCCCCACACACCTTCCTGGGGGTTTTCTTACTTCCCCAACACCTCTCCTGGGTGTTCTTATTTCCCCACACCCTCCCCGGGGTTTGTCCTTTTTCCCTCCACCCTCTCCGGGGTTTGTTCTTATTTCCCCCCCCCCCCTCTCCTGGGTGTTTTTAACTTCCCCACCCCCCTCCCCGGGGTTCTTACTTCCCCAACACCCCCTCCTGGTTTTCTTACTTCCCCACCCCACCTTCCTGGGTGTTCTTACTTCCCCACCCCCACCTCCCCCGGGGTTTGTTTTACTTCCCCCAAAACCTCTCCTGGGTGTTCTTATTTCCCCCAACCCTCCCCTGGGTGTTTTTTACTTCCCACACCCCTTTTCCGGGGTTTTGTTCTTACTTCCCCCCAAAACCTCCCCCTGGGTTTTTCCCCTTTATTTCCCACCACACCCTCTCCTGGGTTTTTTTACTTCCCCCAAAATTTCCCCTGGGTGTTCTTACTTCCCCCCACACCCTCCCCTGGGTTTTTTCTTATTTCCCCCACACACTCTCCTGGGTTTTTCCTTACTTCCCCACAACCTTCCGGGGTGTTCTTATTTCCCCACACACCTCCCGGGGTGTTCTTACTTCCCCCAAAAACCTTCCTGGGTGTTCTTTCTTCCCCCCCACACCTCCCCTGGGTGTTTTATTTCCCCCACACACCCTTCCGGGGTGTTCTTACTTCCCCCCCACACCTCCCCTGGGGTTCTTATTTCCCCCAAACACCTTCCTGGGTGTTTTTAACTTCCCCCCACCCTCCCCTGGGTTTGTTCTTATTCCCCCCACACACCTCTCCTGGGTTTCTTATTCCCCACCCCCTTTCCCGGGTGTCCTTACTTCCCCACACACCCCCTCCTGGGTGTTTTTTACTTCCCCAACCCTCTCCTGGGTGTCCTTATTTCCCCCACACACCTCCCCGGGGTTTGTTTTTTATTCCCCACCACCTCTCCGGGGGGTGTTTTTAAACTTCCCCACACCCTTTTCCTGGGTGTTTTTTAAATTTCCCAAAAAAAAACCCCTTTCTCCTTTTGTTTTTTAAATTTCCCCCACAACCTCTCCTGGGTGTTCTTATTCCCCACAAAACCTCCCTGGGTGTTTTTTCCTTCCCCACACCCCTTTGGGTTTTGTTCTTTTTTCCCCCCCACACCTCTCCTGGGTTTTCTTATTTCCCCCACACACCTTTTTTTGGGTTTTCTTACTTCCCCACACCCCTTTTCCGGGGTGAAATTATTTCCCCCACACCCTCTCCTGGGTGTTCTTACTTCCCCACACACCTCTCCTGGAGGGTTCTTATTTCCCCACCCCCTTTCCCCTGGGTGTTCTTACTTCCCCACACACCTTTTTGGGGGGTTCTTACCCCCCACACACCTCCTGGGTGTTCAAATTCCCCACACCCCCTTCCGGGTTGTTCTTATTTCCCCCACCCCTCTCCTGGGTGTTTTTACTTCCCCACAAACCTCTGGGTGTTTTTTACTTCCACACCCCCCTCTCCTGTGTGGTTTCTTACTTCCCCCACCCCTCTCCTGTGTGTTCTTATTCCCCCCAAACCTCTCCTGGGTGTTTTTTACTTCCCCAAAACCTCTCATGGGTGTTTTTTACCCCCCCACACACCTTCCGGGGGGGTTTTTACTTCCCCACCCCCTCCCCTGGGTGTTTTATTTCCCCACACCCCTTTTCCCCGGGTGTTTTATTTCCCCCACACCTCTCCTGGGGTTTTTATTTCCCACACACCCCCTCCCCCTGTGTGTTCTTATTTCCCCCACACCCCTCTCTGGGTTTTTCTTTCTTCCCCACACACCCTCTCCTGGGTGTTCTTACTTCCCCACACCTTTTCCTGGGTTTTTCTTATTTCCCACAACCCCCTTTCCTGGGGGTTTTTATTTCCCCAAAACCCCTCTCGGGGTTGTCCTTATTTTCCCCACACCCCTCCCGGGGTTTGTTCTTACTTCCCCACACACCCCCTCCGGGGTTTGTCCTTATTTCCCCAACACACCTCCCCTGGGTGTTCTTACTCCCCCAAAACCCCTCCCCTGGGTTTTTCTTATTTCCCCCAAAAACCCCTCTCCTGTGATTTTCCTTTACTTCCCCACACACCTCCCCCCTGGGTGTTCTTTTTTTTCCCCACAACCTCTCCGGGGTGTTCTTACTTCCCCACACCCCTTTTCCGGGGTTTGGGCCCTTTACTTCCCCACACACCTCCCCGGGGTGTTCTTACTTCCCCACGCACCCTTCATGGGGTGCCCTTTATTTCCCCACGAACCTCTCCTGGGTTTTCTTACTTCCCCCCCAAAACCTCTCCTGGGTTTTTCTTATTTCCCCCAAAACACCTCTCCTGGGTTTTCTTACTTCCCCCACACCTCTTTTGGGTGTTTTTTATTCCCCACACCCCTTTTCTCCTGGGTGTTCTTACTTCCCCACACCCCTTTCCCCTTTGGGTGTTTTTTACTTCCCCAAAAACCTCTCCTGGGTTGTCCTTATTTCCCCCACAAAATTTTGTTAGGAAAGGGACACATATGAAAACGTTGGGAAAAATTTATTCCAAAAACGTTTCCCCTAAAAAGTAGGTTCTTCGGGTCGAATACAGAAAAGGGGCGGGAAAACCGGAGAGAGGTGAAGACGATGAAATAAGTCCATCCCCCTTAAAAGTTTTAGAATTTGGGGTTGTCGCCCCTCGGCCTGGAAAAGTTCAGTTCCATAGTCAGGAACTATCTGAAGTCAAGCGACAGTGCGGAAAACTTTAAATTTCTGTCGGAAGGAGGGTTTCAGGGTAGTAGTAGTAGTAGTAGTGTAGTAGTAGTTAAATGTGGGGAGGAAACTTGGAAAAGGGGCTGTCCCTCTTTAGATCCCAAACCCTTCTCACTTTAAAAAACTTGTCCCAAAGGGGTTTTCTGTACCAAGATGCTAAGTGTTGCAGGGTCTGAAAGAGAAACTCTCCTGGGGGTTCTTTCTTCCCCCCACCCCTCTCCTGGGGGTTTTTTTCTTCCCCACCCTCTCCCGGGTGTTCTTACTTCCCCCCCACACCTCTCCTGGGGGGTTTTTTTACTTCCCCCCACCCCTCTCTTTTTTTTCCTTACTTCCCCACAAACCCCCCTGGGGGGTTCTTACTTCCCCCCAAACCCCTCTGTGTGTCCTTTCTTCCCCACGCACCTCTCCCGGGTGTTTTTTCTTCCCCCCAAAAACCCCTCCCGGGTGTTTTTATTCCCCCCAACCTCTCCTGGGTTTTTCTTTCTTCCCCACACCCTCTCCCGGGGGTTTTTTACTTTCCCCCCAACCCTCCGGGTGTTCTTACTTCCCCCCAACCTCTCCGGGTGTTTTAAATTCCCCACACACCCCTCCTTTTGGGGGTTCCCGTTCCCCCCCAACCCCTTTTTGGGTGTTCTTGTTCCCCACACCCCCTCTCCTGGGTGTTTTGCTTCCCCCCCACAACCCCTCCCGGGGAGGGGAGAGAGAGGAGAGAGAGAGGGGAAAGGAAAGAGAGAGGAGAAGAGGAGAGAGAAGGGGGAGGAAGGGGAGAGAGAGGGGAGAAAAGAGGAGAAGAAGGAAAACAGAGAAGAGAGAGAGGGAGAGAGGAGAGAAAAGAGAGAGAGAAAGACCAGAGAGAGACAGGAGACAGGAGAGAAGGAGAAGAAGGGGGAAGGATGGGAGAGTGAGGGGAGAGGAGGAGAGAGGGGAGGGGAGAGAGAAAGAGTGAGAGAGAGAGAGACAGAGAAAAGGAAAAGCGAGGGGAGGAGTTTGAGGGGGAGAGGGGAGAAGGGGAGAGAGAGAGAGAGAGAGAGAGGGAGGGGAGAGACAGAAGAGAGAGACCAGAGAGGGCAGAGAGGAGAGAGAGAGAGAGAGGAGACGAGAGAGAGAGACAAGGGGGAGAGGAGGAGAGACCAAAAAGGAGGACAGAGAGAGAGAGAGAGGGAGAGAGAGAGAGAGAGTGAGGAAAGAGAGGAGGGTATGAACGGGGAGAGGGAGGGGAGAGAGGGGGGAGAGGAGAGGGGGGAGAAAGAGAGAGAGCGAGAGAGAGAAGAGAGGGAGAGGAGAGAGAGGAGGAAAAAGAGACAGGGCCCTTGGAAATAAGGGGCCCGTGTGCTCTTTAAAATTCCTCAAAAAGCTAGGTTTAAAAAAAACTATCACAGAAAAATAAAAGGTTTACAGAGCGGCCGCTTCCTCTTTTTTAGAGGAAAAAGGGTTCGATTTAGGGGGAAAATGGCTGCGCCCTTCTGGGCAAAGGGATTTTACCCGCCGGGGAAATGGGCGAAGTTTTTTCCAAAAGATAAGACTTTAGATGTTATCTGTGTTGTTCTACTCCCTATTGTATTTTTGATTTTTAAAAAAATTAGTCTACTTAAAAAAATTTTGAATTTGGGGGTGGTAGAAGACAAAATTCAAACAGTTCAGGGAAAACCTTGAGTTTTTCCGAAGTAAGTTTTTCTTTTCTCTGAGGATGGAGTCCCCAGCCCAAAATTCCAGAGGGGGGTACCTTCTTTTTTTTTTTTTATAATTTTATATAAGGGAAAGGGACCGCCTCTCAACTTTCTGGGGGGCTTTATCATCGGAAAAAAACAAATTTAAAATTTTTTCATTATAAAAAATTTTATAATTTTTTATAATTTTTATTTTTTATATATAATTTTTATAAAAATATATTTATTTTATTATATTACATTTCATAATTGGCAATTTAGCCCAAAAAAATAATTTTTTCTTATGGTTTTCAATATATTTTTTTTAAAATTTTTGGGAAAGTAAAAATTTTTTAATTTTGTATTCCCAAAAAGATACCTTAGAAAAAAATTAACCAAAATGTATTAAAAATTTTAAAAGGGTTTTTTCAATTTAAAAAATAGCCAAACCAACCAAAAATTTTATTTCCCCCATGTTTTTTTTAATTTTTAAAAATTAAAAAATTTTTAAACAGGGGTTTAAAAAGGGGGGTAGGTAAATTTGGGGGTTTCCAGGTGTAAAAGTAATGGGAGCCCTTTTGGGGTTTAACTTTGTTAGAAAGGGGTTTAGGTTATAGGTAATAAAATTATTTTTTAAAAAAAGGGGGATAAATAAGTATACAAGATATGTGTAGGGGCGAAAAAGACAGTAGTTTTGTTTGGGGTTAAAATTATTGGTAGATAAAAGAATGTTGGGTAGACTTCAGGATGTACATGTTTTTTAGAGGGGCACAGATATATAAAATCATTTTTAGTTGTAGCTTACATGAGAGTAAAAGGTAGATGGGAACAAGGGGGAATTTGAAGCTCAGGGAAAGAGAGAGGTGAAAGGGTTTTTAAATAAAAGAGGAGGGGGGGAAATTTGGGTAAGATATTAACAGCTATTGGGGATAGTGGGCTAATGGGGCATAAAGGGAATGGGGTCGAAGAGGGGTTTTGGGGGAGGTTTTAAAAAAAGTAGTGTTAGAGTGTTTTAGCAGAAGTTTGTGGTTTTCAGGTTACTCGGTTGGTTTAAAAGATTATTTTCAAAAAAGAGTATCCCCCTCTGTTGTTTAAACCCAAAATCTTACTGCGGTGTTTCTTGGAGCATTTTTTAATTACTCTGGGTTTAAAAAGGGGGCCCCCGGGTATTTAATTTTTTAAAAAAAGGGTCTTTCCCAAAAAGTCTACCTACTTCAAGTAAGGGAAAATCCTTTTATTTTAAAAATTAGAATTACTACAAATCCAAAAATGTGACGTTTTTTTTGTGGCAAAAGGTTTCGCTCTCCCGGAGCTCTATCAAGCCGTTAAAAGGCCTTAAAACAAAAAAGGGGGGTTTTTTAGGGGGAAAATGAGGGGAATTTTTTTAATGACCCCTTCAAATATTTTTAAAAACGAGGGTTCTCTTCCGGTGGGCCAAAAAAACGGCCCCCACTGTTTTTTCTGGACCCCAAAATTTTTATATGGACCCGGGGAAGGGGTTAAATGGGGTAAAAGGGGCATAAATTTTCGTTGGGGCATTTTTTTTCTTTGGGAATTGGGAAAAGTAGGGTTTTTTGGGGCCCGGGGATTAGCTCTTTTAGGGATTTCATGTAAACCCCTTTTGGGGGTTATAATGTAACTTTTATGGGGTTGAAATTTTAAACTCTTGGGCGTTTATAATGGGTTTTCCCCTTAGGGATTATAATAAGCTTTGGCGTTTAAGGGATCTCTCGGGCATTTTTTTAAAGCAGCCTTGGGCGTTTGTAAAGTAAACCCCTTGGGCTCATAAAGTAGTTCTTGGGGTTTTTAATGCAGCCCCTTGGGGGTTTTAATGTAGCTCTTGGGCGTTAAATGTAGCTCTTGGGCATTAAATGGGAGCTTTTTGGGCGTTGGTTTAATTTTAGCTCTTTTGGGGGTTTTTTTAAAAGTAGCTCTTGGGGGTTATAATGCGCTCTTTTGGGGGTTGTAATGTTGCTCTTGGGGTTATTTAAAGCAGCTCTTGGGGGTTGTAATGTACTTTTGGGGGTTTAAAAGTAGCTCTTGGGATATAATGCAGTCTTGGGCGTTTTTTAATGTTAAACTCTTGGGCGTTTTTTAATTTTAGTTTTGGGCAAAAATTTTTTAATGCAGCTCTTGGGGGGTTGTAATTTTAGCTTTTTGGGGGTTTAATTTAGCTCTTGGGCCCGTTATAATGCGTCTTGGGGGGTTTTAAAGTAGTTTGGGGGATTATAATGGGAGCTCTTGGGCGTTATAAGTAGTCTTGGGCGTTATAAAGTGCTCTTGGGCATTTTAATGCAGCTTTTTGGGGCCCTTATAATGTAGCTCTTGGGGGTTGGTTTAAAGAAGCTTGGTGCATTTTAATGTAGTCTTGGGCGTTATAAAAGTAGCTCTTGGGCGTTGAATGTAGCCTTTTGGGATTATAATGCAGCTCTTGGGCGTTGTAATGTAGTTCTTGGGAAATTTTAATCAGTTTGGGGGGTTATAATGTAGCTCTTTGGGGGTCATAATGTAGTTTTGGCATTATAATGCAGCTCTTGGGGGTTGTTTTAAAGTAGCTCTTGGGGTTTTTTTAAAGTAGCTCTTGGGGGTTTTTAATTTTAGCTCTTGGGCGTTGTTTAAAGTAGCTCTTGGGCTTATTAAAGTAGCTCTTGGGGGTTGGGAATGTGGTTTGGGCATTATAATGTAGCTCCTTTGGGGGTTGTAAAATAGCTTTTTTTGGGGCGTTGTAAAATAGCCCTTGGGCGTTGTAAAGTAGCTTTGGGGCGTTGTAAAGTAGCTTTGGGGGTTGTAAAGTAGCTCTTGGGGGTTGTAAATAGGGCCCGGGGGGGTTGTAAAGTAGCTTTTTGGGCGGGGTTTTTAAAATTTGCTCTGGGGGGTTTTAAAATAGCTCTTGGGCGTTGTAAAAGTTGCCTTTGGGGGTTTTTAAAGTACGAAAAAATTTATAGAAGCAGGATACTTGAAACGATGTAATCAGGGCCCTACCCCTTTAAAATTTTTTAGGTGGTTTTTTTTTTTCCCTTTTAGGGCCCCGGGAGAAGAACATTGGGTTTCCCTAGTATGAAACCCTTTTGGAACAATGTTCTTCTCCCGACTGAGGGGGCTGAAAACCCCCTCCCCAAAACTTTAAGGGTGATGGGGCTGATTACTCGTCTTCAAAATATCTTCTGCTTTTATCAAAATTTTTGTAATTGAAAAAAAGAAGCCTTCCCGTGTAGGCGAAAAGTTGTTTAAAATAAACTTGGGGCGTTGTTAAAAATAGCTTTTTGGGCGTTTTAAAGTAGTCTTGGGCGTTGTAAAGTAGCTCTTTGGGGGGTTGTAAAGTAGCTCTGGGGCGTTTTAAAAAATGCTTTGGGGTTGTTTAAAATGCTCTTGGGCGTTGTAAAAAAGCTCTGGGCGTTGTAAAGAGCTTTGGGGTTGTAATGGAGCTCTTTGGGGGTTGTAAAGTTGTCTGGGGGGGTTTTTTAAAGTAGCTCTTTGGGGGTTGTTTAAAATAGCCTCTTGGGCGTTGTTAAAATAGCTCTTGGGCGTTGTAAAGTAGCTCTGGGGGGGTTGGGAAAATAGCTCTTGGGCGTTGTTAAAGTTGCTCTTCGGAGTTTTAATTTAGCTCTTGGGGGGTTGTAAAAATTTAGCCCGGGGCGTTGTAAAATAGCTTTTTGGGGGGGTTGTAAAGTAGCTCTAGGTTTTTAAAAATTTAGCTTAGAGTGTTTTAATGTAGCCCTTTGAGTGTTTAAAGAAGCTCTTGAGTGTTATAAAGGGGCTCTAGGGTTATAATGTAGCTCTAGAGTGTTATAATGTAGCTCAAAAGTGTTAAATGTAGCTTAGGTGTTAAATGTAGCTTTGGTGTTATAATGTAGCTTTAGGGGTTATAATGTAGCTTTGAGTGTTATAAATTTTAGCCCCTTGAGTGTTATAAAAGAAACTCTTGAGTGTTATAATGAGCCTAGAGGGGTTTATAATGTAGCTTTGAGTGTTATAATTTTAGCTCTTTGAGTGTTATAATGTAGCTCTTGAGTGTTATAATGTAGCTCTAGAGTGTTATAATGTAGCTCTTGAGTGTTATAATGTAGCTCTTGAGTGTTATAATGTAGCTCTTGAGTGTTATAATGTAGCTCTTGAGTGTTATAATGTAGCTCTAGAGTGTTATAATGTAGCTCTAGAGTGTTTTTAAGGGAGCTCTAGAGGTTATAAAGTAGCTCTAGGTGTTATAATGTAGTCTAGAGTGGGGATAAAGTTGCTCTAGAGTGTTATTTAAAGTAGCCTAGGTGTTTTAATGTTGCCCTTGAGTGTTTTTAATGTAGCTCTAGAGTGTTTTAAGTAGCTCTTGAGTGTTTTAAAGTTAAACTCTGAGTTTTTAATGTAGCTCTAGAGTGTTAAATGTTTGCTCTAGAGTGTTAAAAATTTTAGTCTAGAAATGTTAAATGTAGCTTTGAGTGTTTTAAGGGAGCTCTAGAGTGTTATAAAGTAGCTCCCTTTAGTGTTATAAAGTGCTTGAGGTTAAATGTAGTTAGGTGTTATAATGTAGTCTAGAGTGTTTTTAATGTAGCTCTAGGAGTGTTATAATGTAGCTCTTGAGTGGTTTTTTAAAGTAGCTCTAGAGGGGTTATAATGTAGCTCTTGGTGTTTTTTTGTAAACTTTTTTGAGTGTTATAATGTGTCTAGAGTGTTATTAAAGTGGGTTAGAAATGTTTAATGTAGCTTTAGAGTGTTATAATGTAGCTCTTGAGTGTTTAATGTAGGGTTTAATTCACGAGAAGGTTTTTTAACCCTTTTGGGAAGCGCTGAATAAATTTGGGGTTTTTTGGGAATTTGCATAAGATTTTTTCCAGTGAAAAAACCATTTTCGGGGGTAAAATTTAGGGTCTCCCCTGGGGAATTTAATACTCAAGGGGACTGAAGGTATTTTGTTTGGATTTTTTAAAGGGATATTTGAGGCAGATGGAAAGGGGTGGGTTTCTTAGGGGGTAGCTTTCCTCAGAAAATTTTCAAACTGATTCTGGGTTTTTTCGTTTTTTAGGTTTGGGGTTGAGGTGGGGCTGAGGCAAAATTTGGGGGTGAGGGGGGGTTGAGGAAGTTTGGGTTTGAAAGGGGGTGCTGAGGCAAGTTTGGGGGTTTTAGGCGGGGGCTGAGGAAGTTTGGATTGGGGGCGGTTTCTGAGGCAAATT